>JABUQX010148390.1:0-2500 GCA_015478945.1 Trachelipus rathkii | reverse complement strand
AGTGATTAGTAGTAGTCGTCGTCCATGTGTGGCTCGCTAAAATTTTTAAATTCTGAATTTACTCGCGATAGACTAAAGGTTGGGCACCACTGATGTAGAGTATAGATGGGAGTGAAGGGTGAGAAACAAAGAAGAGTATTAAGGAGAGGAAAAAACAAATTTGATGAAGTGAAAGAGGGTGATGAAGTGGAGGAGGGTGATAAAGTGGAGGAGGAATAGGAGTATGAGAAAGAATAAAATGAGTAAGAGGTGCAGGAAGAATAAGAAAAGAAAGAAAGTAAAGGAGGAAAAAGAGTAGGAATAGAATGAAAAATCGAATAGAATAGTCACCTATTTTCCTTAACATATATTTACAACAAAAAAAAATCTTCAGTTCTTCCTTCATAGAATTAAATTAAAATTTGTTTAGAAAATCTAAAAAAAATCTAAAAAAAATTTCTAAAATTCTTATTTGAAATTATTTCAATTTAATAAATTTTATTAATAAATTTAATAAACTTGCTGCACCAAATAAATTAATTATAATTACTTTGATTAATTAATTTCTAAATTAATAAATTAAAAAATTTAACCAATAAAATTGAAGATAAATAAATTCCTTAACACAATTAATACTCACTACACACAACACAAAAAAAAGTTTAAAGAGATATACAATTACTTCAGAGAATTCTTCTAAAATTTTCTTCATTTCACTTTTAATTTTAATTCACATACAAATTTTAAATAATATTTTCACTATAAAGTTTAGTTGAAAACATATATATATATATATATATATAATATATATATATATATATAATAATAATAATAATATATGTATATAATAATAATATATATATATATATATACATAATAATATATATATATATAATAATAATAATAATAATAATATGTATATATGTAATATATAATAATATAAATAATATCTGGAATATTAATATTAATATCATGTTATTAAAAATTTAACAATAACTATTATATATATGTAATAATAATAATAATAATAATAATAATAATAATATGTAATATATATATATGTATAATAATAATAATATAATATATGTATAATATAATAATAATAATATATATATCATACATGCAATACATACATGCATACATACTACATACATACATACATACATATATACATACTACATACATACATACATACATACACGAATATACTTTAAACATACATATATACATACATACATACATACATACATACATACATACATACATACATACATACATACATACATACATACATACATACATACATACATACATACATACATAAAATAATAGTTGAAATATAAAGCTCTTGATGCCTGTTCTTTAAAGTTTCATTTTCCCACTTTTTACAAATTAGAAAATCAAAAAAAAAAAAAAAAAAAAAAAAAATCAAGTAAAGCACTCTTGAGAAAAGAGACAATCCTATTAAGAATTTCTTTAAAAGCTAGCGAAAATTAATCTTGAATTGATGCTTTAAAACGGCCTCATTTAAAGTCAGATGCCAGAATCAAGATTCATTCATGAAACACTGGTGCTAAATTTCTTTAACTCTTTTGTTACCAATTTAATGAATTCAGATTCATAAAGTATATATATATATGTATATATATATATATATATATATATATATATATAAATATATATATATATATATATATATATATGAGTATATATATATATATATATATATATATATATATATATATATATATTATTATTATTATTATTATTATTATTATTATTATATTATATTATTATTATTATTATTATTATTATTATTATTATTATTTTTATTATATTATTATTATTATTATTATTATTTTTATTACATATATTCATATTATATTTATATTATTATTATTATTATTATTATTATATTATATATATTATTATATATATATATATATATATATATATATTATCCTTAAATTATTTTGGTTTATTATTATTTTGACTATTTATCTATATCCCTATATTATTATTTTTGTGAACAGGATGTACGTATTGTTTATTTTATTATTCTTTATATATTATATATATTATATATATTATATATATATATATTAATATACATATATTATATTACATATATATATATATATATATTATTATTATATATACTATATATATGGGCTTGTTTGTGTGTGAAAATATGTGTAGGCTTGATAAATTTTATGGTTCAAATATAAAGTAGATTCGCAAATTTTAATGTCATTTGAATATTTTAAATTTTAGTACAAATAATTTTTTTTATTTTAACAAGAGAACATTTAAATTTAAATATCTCATGTTTTTAAATATTAATTTATCTGTAGAAGAACCAAAATGGAGAATAAAGTTCATAAAACTCTGTAATGAAGTTGCCAAAATTGTGAAAGTCTGTTGCCAAAATTGTATAATGGAATTGCCAGTTTTTATAATGAAATTCAGCCATATACTGGAAAATAAAGTTAAATACTTACCTGATTGAACGAAGTACAAC
>JABUQX010148389.1:7500-10000 GCA_015478945.1 Trachelipus rathkii | reverse complement strand
CTCGTTTATTCTTCCATATTTGATGCATATCTTCACAACACACAACTCCATTATACGTTCATTCCTCATTTTATCAGTCCTTCTCAACCTAACACTCGCTTAAGATTATCCATTTGAACACATTGTACCAGATCTATACCTATTATTCCAGACCATAGATTAGTCATTACTATACTTTAACACAGGTAACAACATAGCCTCATGCAAAACCCTAGCGTACTCAAGACTTAGTCCTTTCCACTAAGGATTTAATTGCACCAGCCACCTTCCTACTTTACACAACTTTCCTAGCTACATTCCTTGCATCAAACGTTCCCTTTTCAACCAACATATATCCCAAATATTTAAACTCAGATACTTGTTCCAGTTGCTCACCATCTAACAAAATTCACACCGCGGACTCTCCTCACTCACTACAATAACTTACTCTTATCTACGTTTCATTTTCAAACCTCCTTTTACATACCCTTCTTAACCCTCTACCAATCCTTCAAACTCTCTTCCGATCTCGCCACACACAAACCAAATCATCTGTAAACAATAAGCTGGGCACCCTCCAGTCTCTTTTCATTTTTCTCATTTTAACACCTCCTGCTGTCTTCAACCCCTATTTTTTTCATAATCCATCCACAAATTAAATAACCATACATATCACATCCCTTGCTTCAATTCTGATATTAATATTAAAGTAATCACTTTCGACTTCATTCTATTCTAATACATGCTTTTGCTATCGCTATATATACATTTGAATCCATTCAGAAGCCTACCACCAACACTATATATTACTAACACCTGCCATAGAACTTTATTAATCCTGTCATAGCGCGTGTTGCAAATTCATAAAACCTAAATACAATTATTCTTCTTCTTCCTCATTTTCTCAGTCATTTGTTTCAAATTTAAAAAAATTTGATCCACACATCTTCTATTACCTCTAAATGCGCCTTTCTTCACCAACTAAATGTCCTTCATCCACTGATATACTTTTTTCAATAAAATGCCAGCAAATATCTTCCCTACAACACTAAATAAACACTCCCTAATTCCTACAGTTACCCTTATCCCTTTACCCTTATACAAGGGTATTATTGCTGCTCTCCTCCAACCCTCGAAACTATATTCCTAATAAAGCTGAGCTATACACTTCGAAATCTAATCAATCACCATTTCTGCCCCGTTCTTGATTATTTCCCACCAGTGACTCCATCTATGCCTGCAGATTTACCTATTCTTCAACTTTCTCACCCTACCTATTCCCTACTAAATACATCCCCAATATATATATATATATATATATATAGATAAGAAGAGTTATATATATATATATATATATATATATATATATATATATATATATATATATATATATATATATATATATATATATTTATATATATATAAGAATATATATATATATATATATATATATATATATATATATATATATATATATATATATATATATATATATATATATATATATATATATATATATAGTAAATTTAAGAAACATTATTAATTAAGCATAAAATTTGTAATTCCAAGCGCAGCTCGGGAAGTAAAGCCTCCTTGGGCCAAATTTGAGTCATGAAAATAAATCAAGCCAATATTTTTCATAAAATTCTTCCTGCTGTTTCATCTTCGTCAAAAAGAAAAAAAGGCATGAAAAAAGTATTAACAATAATAATAAAAATAAAGGAAAGAAACATGAGAATAATGCAATTAATGCCCTTGATGCCCTAATGGCCCTAGATAGAGCCTGTGATTATTGTGGACTCCGGTGTGCATCCTCTCCACTTCTGATTTATTTTTTTATTATTATTCCATCAATAGCAGGTAATGCCAACCATTATGAACCTCCCCACCCTCCCTTTTCAAAACTTGTCCTCCTTATTCAAGATCTCCTGTATACCATTTTATACTCTCTAATTTCAATGATATAAACCTAATATAAGACGAATTAAACTACTAAATTAATTTAATGACCTAGAATGTATAAGAAAACATTATAAATATCTTTATAACCCTAAAAAAATTACTACTGAATTGTGCTACAAACCTTCGAAACGCGTGAAAGCCAATAAATATTAGAAAAGCTTTAATCTCTACACAACATAAAATTTTATAGCCGAAGCTGCGACTACTGAAAATGTAATACTAAGAAATATTACACAAAGAAAAATAGGATCTGATAGTAAATGATTATGAAAATACATTTAACAAATATTACATTTAACAATATGAGAAGAGAATATAAAGGATAGATAGATAGATAGATAGATATATAGATAGATAGATAGATAGATAGATAGATAGATAGATAGATAGATAGATAGATAGATAGATAGATAGATAGAGAAAAATAAGAAAAGATAGATAGATAAATATATAAATGAACAAGGTAGGTAGATAGATAGATAGATAGATAGATAGATAGATAGGATAGATAGATAGATAGATAGAGTAGATAGATAGAGTAAAGAGGAAGAAGATTTAA
>JABUQX010148389.1:0-2500 GCA_015478945.1 Trachelipus rathkii | reverse complement strand
CTGGCTTATCTTTCTTATATGTTTAACTGTCGTTTCTGTCTCCTCCATTATATATCTAAAAATCTATTTTGTTTATATGTATTCTGTAGCTAAATATCTTTATACATAATTTCCATCTAAAACTTGTTAATGTTTTAATTTTGCCCCGTCCTTTTAAATATATCTTTTCTGTCTAAATGTCTTTGTTGTTTCTTCTCTTCTCTATCTAAAAGTATTCTGCTTATATATCTCCTCTATCTAAAGAATTTTCTACCGAAGTTTTCATCTAAAATTTATTTTTGACTTTATCTCTCGACTATCTGAATACCTTTCATTCCTAAATGTCTTTCAAATGTCTTTCTATCTCCATCTAAATATCTTTTCTGTTTAAGTGTCTCCTCAATCTAATTACTTTTTCTACCAAAATTTCCTTCTAAAATTTATCTTTTGTCTTAATTTCTCGTGTACCAGAATACCTCTCATATTAAAAATGTTTATCAAGTCTTTTTCCTATCTTTTTCCCGTCTTTTTCCTTCTCTATCTAAAAATTAATTTCTTTATATGTCTTCTCGATCTAAATTTCTTTCCTACCTAAGTTTCCAACTATAATTTATTATTATTTTAATTTCTCTACCTAAATAACTTTTCTGTCTAAAGGTCTTTCCTGTCCATTGCCTTTTCTATTTAAAAGTATTTTCTATTTGTGCGTCTTTATTTATCCTCTCTCAAAAATGGTTAAGCCAAGTTCTTTTCTTTACTCCATTGAATATATTTAATGTCCATTAAACTTATGTTCACTTTCATTGAAATTTTTGCATTGTTGTTCTTCTTTTTTTTCATGTTCTTACATTTAAATTTTTGTTGATTTTTTTGTTGTTGTTTTAATATTTCTTTCTAATCGACAATAGAAACGTTATTGATGATTTCTCCATATCCATTATTATTATTATTATTGTTATTATTATTATTATTATTATTATTATTATTATTATTATTATTATTATTATTATTATTATTATTATTATTATTATTATTACCACATCTATCATCATCATCACTACACATCACACACATCATCAATACACACACACATCCCTCTCCCTCCTCCTCCTCCTCCTCCTCCTCCTCCCTCCCTCCCTCCCTCCCTCCCTCCCTCAGCGCCCTCCTCTGCCTTGTCTTCTCGAAGACCTCTTCCTTCGTCAGATTCTCCTCCACGTTTCTCTCCTCCTCCTCCTCCTCCTCCCTCTCCTCCTCCTCCCCCTCCTCCTCCTCTCCTTCCCTCCTCCTCCTCCTCTCCTCTCCTCCCTCTCCTCCTCCCCTCCTCTCCTCCCTCCTTCATCTTCTTCTTCTTTTTCTTCTTCTTTTTCTTTCTTATTCTCTCTCTTCTTTTGTTCTTCTTCTTCTTCTTTTTCTTCTTCTTTCTTCTTCTTCTTTTTCTTCTTCTTCTTCTTCTTCTTCTTCTTCTTCTTCTTCTTCTTCTTCTTCTTCTTCTTCTTCTTTCTTCTTGTTAGTTGTTGTTATTGTTGTTATTACTATTTTATTATTTTATTATTTTATCATTTTATTATTATTATTAGCTTTGCGTTCCTTTTCCAATTTCCTAAAGGTATCAATCAAGATTGATTTTCTTAAGACTATTCAGAATTAGAATAGAATTGAACAACAGGTTTCTGATATTTTTAATCTAATATTTTGCCTGGCCACTTCAGGCATCATCGGAGACGAGTTCAAGACTAATTTAACAATTGATGAAACAAAATAAATGTTATTTAAATATAAATGTGAAGTAACAAATTAAAGTTTTATTACTAACGTAAATCTAAGATCCTTAAATAATAAATATATCAAAAGAGAGAATCTATCTAGCTAAATCTAAAAAATGTTCAAAAAATTTTCCATTTCATTGTATTTGATATTGATAATCGGCTTGTGCTTTTTTATTAAGAGAGACTCAGCCAGCCTCAATTCAAAGAAATTTCCCGCTCGGTGTAAGATGTCAAAATTAGAAATGTCGAGATTGGGTTTGGGAGTTCCATGTTCGTTCTTCAAGTGTTCAAATATCTTACTGGGCCTGTATCATTATTATTATTATTAATATTATTATTATTATTATTATTATTAGATAGAAGGAAGTAGTAGTAGTTGTTGTTGTTGTTGTCTTAATAGGGTAGCAGTAATAGCAATAGAAGTAGCTTTTTATTGTTAACAATAGTAATAATAATAATAATAATAATAATAATAATAATAAAAATAATAATAAATAATAATAATAATAATAATAATAATAATAATAATAATAATAATAATAATAATAATAATAATAATAATAATATTATTATTCTTATTATTATTATTATTATTATTATTATCATTATCATTATCATTATCATTATTATTACATTACCTCTTGTACTTTTGATTTGAGCTTGCGGACCGGTTATCGTTTAAATACTTGAGAGGTATATATATATATATATATATATGCAGTTAAGAGAGTATATATAGCAGCATATATATATAT
>JABUQX010148386.1:7500-12500 GCA_015478945.1 Trachelipus rathkii | reverse complement strand
CCCAAATAATAAAATAATATACAACCTCAAAAAACAAAATTAGAAATCAATCAAAACCCCCCTTTCACTACACTAGAAATTACCTCACTTATCAAAACCTTAAAAAACTCTCCAGCCTCTGGCCCAGACAACATTTCAAACCTTCACATTAAACACCTTGGTCCAACTGCTATCTCATCCATTACAAATATTTTCAACAAGTCTTGGTCACTCAACTACATCCCTCCACTCTGGAAAAAAGCAATAATCATACCCAAATTAAAACCCAGAAAAGACCCCAACCTCCCCTCTTCATATCGACCCATATCCCTCCTCTCCTCCCTGTGCAAACTAATGGAGAAGATTATTCTTACTAAAATCCAGCCACACTTTCACTCCCCTACCCACCAACATGGCTTCAAAAAATCACACTCCACCTCAACAGCACTAACAAACATCACACAAAACATTATAAACGGCTTAAACAAAACTCCTTCCCACAGAACAATACTACTAGCCATAGACATCAGTAAAGCATTCGACACAGTACCCAGACACATTCTCATCCAAAAAATCCTAAACTCCTCCTTCCCTAATAATTATAAAAAATGGCTAGCTAATTTCATATCTGGACGCACTGCACAGGTATCCAGCAAAAACCAGATCTCAAGAACCGTAAAATTGAGAAACGGAGTCCCTCAGGGTGCCATTTTGTCCCCATTCCTGTTTAACCTCTTTACAGCTGACATCCCACCCCTCAATCTCCCAATTCACATCTTATAACCTATGCAGATGATATAACCATAACCATATCAGAACCCCTCTGTACCAACCGCTACTACTCACACTCAGACTTACCTAAACCAACTAGAAGCCTGGCTGTCTTCCAACAGAATGTCAGCCTCTGCCGAGAAATCATCAATAACCCTGATCACCACTGACAGACACCAATCATCATTACACCCGCAAATAACTCTAAATAACTCTATCATCCCCCTAAACAAACATCTAAAATTCTCGGTATAACCTTTGACACACTACCTTTACACCTCACATCCAAAACATCATAAACACAGCAAATAGAAAACTAAATGTCCTACGAACTTTATCCCGACACAATTTCAGCAATGAAGCAACCACACTGACAACTACATACAAACAATTCTCAAGAACCACAATCAACTATGGATCAACAGTCTGGTACCCTCTAATCTCATCAACCAACAGAATCAAATTACAAAGAATCCAAAATACTGCCCTTAGAACCATCACAGGCTGCCTGAAAACTACTCCAATCCAACATCTGCATGAAGAAACAAAAATTCTCCCAATTCAGAACCATCTGGACATGATAGGGACGCAATTCTATGCCAGGGCTCTTGACCCTACCCATCCATGCCATATTTTCCTACAAGATCACACTATACACCGTTTAAAATCCCCTCCCTCCTCCGCTGCCCTCTATTACGGCAAACTCTTCAGAACCATCCCCCCCCCTCAAAACATATTCACACATACTTTACACAGCAATACATACCTCAACAATCGCCCACCAAATCACCTTATAAACTCTCGCCCGCCGGAAATATCAGCAACTCAGAATACTCTCCCACGAGAGATGCAGATCTCACTATCTAGACTGAGATCTGGGCATCACCCAGACCTCCAGGAATACAGGCACATATTGCACTTCCAAAACACAGCATCCCCACTTTGCTGTAGATGCATAACGGAGGCTGAAACAACCGATCACCTCCTTTTAAGATGTCCCCTACTCACCCCCTACAGAACTCTCCATCAAATTTCCTCCCTGAGAGACCTGTGGCTTCGCCCAGTGGAGGTCGCTGGGTTTCTGGAGATGACAAATAAGAGGGGCCCAGGGGAATGTATAACAGGATATATATATATATATATATATATATATATATATATATATATATATATATATATATATATATATATATAAATATATATATATATATATATATATATATATATATATATATATATATATATATATATATATATATATATATATATATATATATATATATATATATATATATATATATATATATATATATATATTTATATATATATATACATATATATATATATATATATATATATATATTATATATATATATATATATATATATATACATATATTATATATTATTTATATATATATTTATATATATATATATATATATTTATATATATATATATTATTATAAATATATATATATAGCATATATATATATATATATTATTATATATTACAGCATATATATATTAGCTATGGAAATCATTTTATGGTTATTGTTAAGGGCATTATAAATTTGTCGGTATATATATATATATATATATATATATATATATATATATATATATATATATATATATATATATATATATATATATATATATATATTTATATATATATAAAGATTACATAAAGATATATATATATAAAGAAAAGAATATATATATATATATATATATATATATATATATATATATATATATATATATATATATGATTATTATTATTATTATTTTATCTATTTTTATCTTTGTTAATATCAAAATATATTTATACCCAAAAATTTAGAACAAAAACTCATTTTTGAATTATTCAATTAAGGGTCAATAGAAAAAATACTAGTTAGTCTGGAAGGTGAGATTTTTTTCATATAGGTGGTATTCATTTTTGAATTACTCTGTTAAACATTCCATGCTAATCCTCATTTATATACTCAACAGCTTGAGACAGCTCCTTCTTGAAGCAAAAGTACAGATGAGAGATCGATTCTACCAGGAGGGTTACTGAAGATCACCACTAAAGTGGGAATATCCAGGCACAAAAGTATTACTCTGCATTGAAAACCTGGCCTCCTCAAACAAACGACAACTTACTTCAATTTCGGTTAGTAATTTTCTGTTGTTTATTTCTGGGACCTCAAATCCCCATAACACTATATATATATATATATATATATATATATATATATATATATATATATATATATATATATATATATATATATATATATATATATATATATATATATATATATATATATATATATATATATATATATATATATATATATATATATATATATATATGTAATTCTCGTCCTCCTCCTCCTCCTCCTCCTCCTCCTCCTCCTCCTCCTCCTCTTTTCTTCAAGACTGGGGGTAAGGTGCGTGACATGCACAGGAAACATAAAAGTAGTAGAAGAATATGACACAAGTCGAAAGAAAGCACAGCCTTACCGCCCCCTTTATACCTATTAGTGAGAATTCGTCGCTGTCAGAAAATCCACCCTAGAGATTCACGGGACTGCGACGGACCCTCACTATGGCATCTCGTCAGTGTGTGGTTCATCCCTTGGACCAGGTGTGCCACAAACATACCCCCTCACAAAACCCCGCCATTCACTCCTGTTATGCACTTTTCTTCTCGCCTCTGCCAAACTCACATTTCTCTCTAGGAATTCCTTTACTGACTCAATCCACTTTTCCTTCTGTCTACCAGTCGGTCGATTCCCAACACACTCACCACTACACATCCGCTTAACCAACCGACTATCATCCATGCTTTCCACATGACCAAACCATCTCGATGTTCTTTCATTTATTCTCTAATTTATCCCTTTTTTCACACCACACAACTCTCTAATACGTTCATTCCTTACTTTATCAATTCTTCCCATACCTAACACGCCCCTAAGATTGTCCATCTGAATACATTTCATTTTAGATTTATACCTCTTATTCCAGACCGTAGTCTCACTACTATACATTAACACAGGTAACAACAAACCCTCATATAAGACCCTAGCGCACTCAAGACTTAGTCCTTTCACATCCATCAACGATTTAATTGCACCAGCCACCTTCCTACCATTCAAAACTTTCCTACTACACTCTGCATAATCCGTTCCCTTTTCATCCATCATATATCTTAAATATTTAAGCTCAGACCCTTGTTCCAGCTGCTCATCATCTAACATAACTTCACACTGGAGACCATCCTCACTCACAACCATAACTTTAATCTTATCTACGTTTACTTTCAAACTCCTCCTTTTACACACCCTGCCAAATCTCTCTCTGCATTGGTCCTTCAGTCCCCTTCAGATTCCCACCCAGATTGTGTGAGTGTGGTGCTTGAGGAACCCTGTATTCGCCAGATTGTAGAGGTGGTGTTTGAGGAACCCATACTTCACCAGATTGTAGAGGTGGTGTTTGAGGAACTCAGTTAGCAGAACAGAATAGATGGAATGATTCTTGAGCTTCTGATGAATTAAGCCTTTAAGTAACATCAGGTGTGGTAAAATATTATGTATTTATGTATTTTTGATATTATCATGAACCATTGGTATTATTTCTATTCTTATAATTGTTATATATTTTATTATTATTATTATTGTTTTTTTTTTTTTATATGAATTGCAGTATTGAAATGCTCACATTGAAGTATCGGTGAAGGTAGAGATCAACTGGTTGCTTTTGAAAGCAGAAAGCGTAGAGCAAAACGATAGTCACCGTAGACGTTCTGCAGTACAAATATTATTATTATATTACATTATTATTACATATTATGAGCATATTATTATTATTATTATTATATATTATTATTATTATTTATTATTATATTATTATTATTATTACTTGTTTTTATTTTGTTTCAATTTATACTTAATTTTTTTATATGATAATAATAATTTGGATGTTTCAATATTATTTATTAGATTAATTAGTAAATAATATTATTTATTCCATTGAATAATGAGAAGCTTGAAAGTTTAAGTCAATTTTTATTGTTCTGGTACTATTTCTTTACAATGATATATATAGGGTTTGTTTTTTTTTATTTTTCAGTTTTTTTCTTTTGGTGGCTGAATTTGAAGCGGCATCGGTGAGATATTGACTGAAGAAAATTAAGTACCTAGCTATCAATTGTTCTGAAAGGGTGCAATTTAAGTATTTAAAATTGACCGGGAACTATA
>JABUQX010148385.1:32500-34286 GCA_015478945.1 Trachelipus rathkii | reverse complement strand
TAACCTAACCTAATCCTAACCTAAATTAATTTTCATTATTATACCAGTTTGTGATCAGGAAACTTAGGAGGTTATGGAACTACGCTAGCCTTGTGAGGTGGTTGAATATATCCTCACTAGTTACAGTACAGACAATATGTTATATATATATATATATATATATATATATATATATATATATATATATATATATATATATATATATATATATATATATATATATATATATATATATATATATATATATATATATATATATATATATATATATATATATATATAAAGAACATATTTTTAAATTTTTAAAGCTTCACAATTTTTACATTTAGTTCTAATTAAAAAAACTCGTCCGAATATGTTTAATTCGTAGAAAAAGTAAAAAGTAGCTGCGAAATACCTAAGGTCATAACATATATATATATATATATATATATATATATATATATATATATATATATATATATATATATATATATATATATATATATATATATATATATATATATATATATATATATCTTATATATATAAAAAACTATTAGAATTGTAAATTGAGATACATTAAATACAACTATATATTTATATGTATATATATATATATATATATATATATATATATATATTATATATATATATATATATATATATATATATATATATATATATATATATATATATATATATATATATATATATATATATATATATAATTTAATAAAAAAAATTATATTATTAGTTTCAATAATAGCTGTAGTAAATCAAAGAAGAAATGAATTAACAAAAACATTATTCAAATATAAAATTCTCTTAAAGAGAATATTAGTAATTCTCTTTGTCTCAAAGGAAAGGCGCTAAGTTTGAAGATAAAGAACCATTAATAATAATAATAATAATAATAATAATAATAATAATAATAATAATAATAATAATAATAATAATAATAATAATAATAATAATAATAATAATAATAATAATAATAATAATAATAACAATAACAATAACAATAATAATAATAATAATAATAATAATAATAATAATAATAATAATAATAATAATAATAATAATAATAATAATAATAATAATAATAATAATAATAATAATAATAATAATAATAATAATAATAATAATAATAAAAATTATAATTATAATTATAATTATAATTATAATTATAATTATAATTATAATTATAATTATAATTATAATTATAATTATAATTATAATTATAATTATAATTATAAATTTTCGGATTTCACTTCCAAGGTTCTAAATATTTATTTTTGTACATTATTGAGTTTTCTTAAAATAATTTTTGAAAATAATTTACAAGAGAAGCAGAAGACATATTTACATTGATTTCCTGATACGTTTCGTCTCTGTACTTGATACATTTCAGAAGAAAGTTTTTTTGTAAGCGAATGAGTGTGTTTTAAATTAATATATAATAATTAAATCAAATGATATTTAGTCTAACAGATAATACATTAAATTTTATGTTAATGTCTGGTCTGCGTGTTTTGATGTAGAAGGCCTCCGCAATTTTAAGTTTCTGGACTTCACATGATCCGTATAATATTGTAAAGTGTTTAGAAATATTACTAATAGTTGATTGACCATGTGCCGTGTTGAAATGTTCAAAGATTTTGCTGGGACTGTAGCGATGTTGATATGCCCTGTCCGACAATCTATTCGTCGTGTAACCAATATATGTCGACGTACAGTCTGACTCAGGGCAGTTAAATTGGTACACAACGTGATGGTTGTCGGGCAAAGCATCTCTTGTGCTAAA
>JABUQX010148385.1:20000-22500 GCA_015478945.1 Trachelipus rathkii | reverse complement strand
TGTTTGGAGATTGATGATTTCACCTCTTCTAGTGTATGAAAGTTATTCTCAAACACCTTTCTTTTCTGTAAAATCCAGAGGTAAAAATTTGGAGGGCTGAGGTTATGGGGATGGTGCAGGACAAATTCCAAGCGAGATAATGCGGTACTTCAAAAGGTCTTCCATGGAAGCGAGTGACATACTACATAGGGGGTGTACGCCGTAACGGAGTAATGCCTTAATGACGTAATGGCGTGACTCCATGGCGCAGTCATTTTAGAGCCAGGCCCTTTCAATATCCCTCTCATTCATTTGGGCTACGAAAGGTTTCAGAATCAAGGTGCAATAACGTTCAAGATTGACGGTGGTTTCGTATAAATGAACTCAATAAAAGTGCTCTCTTAATGCCTCACCTCAATATACCGATACTTTCTGGTTGTGTACAGAAATTTCATTAATTTTAATATTCACTGCACAGTTACTTTACGGCCATAATTTAACTAATACAGTACAAAGTATCTGTCAACTTGAAGGGTAGCAACCATGAGACACTACCATTCTCTTTTCTGTTTGAAATCGCAATAGTGTATTTTTAGCAAATTCTTCACCAACATCTATTTCGTCCTCATCAAAACAAATCGTTCCAGATCTTTTCCTAATAATTCCAGTAAGATATATATTTCTTTCCTAATATATTATACTTACAAGAACTTTTTTGCCGTATCTTCTTTAAATGTTCCTCTTGAATTGTTCATTCTCTGAGCATCAGTAAATATCTTAATCTTTAAGTTTTTATAGGTAGCCTTATTTAATCTACATTATTCAAAATCCTTGTCTCACCCATTGTAACTTGTTGACCCCAGAGTATTTCTTTCTTTCTTTCTTTACCTACCTCTTCTTCCCAAGACTGGGAGTAAGGTGAGCTATGCATCAGCAGTGCCAGTAGGAGTGAGTATGACAATGAAAGAAAGCCCACTCTCACTGCCCCTCTAAAAATTTTCATTAATTAGTGAAAAACTGTCTGTACAGAAAATCCACCCTAGAGCTTCATGGGAACGCGACGGGCTCTCACTATGGCAATCGAATGTGGAGTTCATCCCTTGGCCCAGGTGGGCCACAACCATGCCCCCATACAAAACCCCGCCATATCCCTCTCATTCATTTGGGCTACGAAAGGTTTCAGAATCAAGGTGCAATAACGTTCGAGATTGACGGTGGTTTCGTATAAAATGAACTCAATAATAAGTGTTCTCTTAATGCCTCACCTCACTATTCCGATACTTTCTGGTTGTGTACAGAAATTTCATTTACCCTTAATATTCACTGCACAGTTACTATGTTTATAATTTAACTACAGTACAAAGTATCTGTCAACTTGAAGGGTAGTGCAAACCATGAGACACTACCTATTCTCTTCTGTTTGAAATCGTAAATAGTGTATTTTAGCAAATTCTTCACCAACATCTATTTCGTCCCTCATCAAAACAAATCGCTCCAGATCTTTTCCACACCCCAGTAAGATATATATTTCTTCTTTCCCTAATATATTATACTTTACAAGAACTTTTTGCCTTATCTTCTTTAAATGTTCCTCTTGAATTGTTCATTCTCTTCTGAGCATCAGTAAATATCTTAATCTTTAAGTTTTTATATAGCTTATTTAATCTACATTATTCAAAATCCTTGTCTCACCCATTGTAACTTGTTGACCCTAGAGTATTTCTTTTCTTTTCTTTTCTTATTTTTATAATTCGTAATATCGGTAAGGTGGAGCTACAAGCATCGGGAAAGAAAAGCAGTAGGAGAGTATGACAAATGTCGAAAAGAAAGCCCAGCCTCACCGCCCCCTCTGTACCATTAATTAGTGAAAACTCGTCACAGACAGAAAATCCACCCTAGAGCTTCATGGGACCGCGACGGGCTCTCACTATGGTAAATCGTCAATGTAAGGGTTCATCCCCTGGCCCAGGTGGGCCACAACCATGCCCCCATACAAAACCCCGCCATATCCCTCTCATTCATTTGGGCTACGAAAGGTTTCAGAATCAAGGTGCAATAACGTTCGAGATTGACGGTGGTTTCGTATAAAATGAACTCAATAATAAGTGTTCTCTTAATGCCTCACCTCAATATACCGATACTTTCTGGTTGTGTACAGAAATTTCATTAATTTTAATATTCACTGCACAGTTACTTTACGGCCATAATTTAACTAATACAGTACAAAGTATCTGTCAACTTGAAGGGTAGCAACCATGAGACACTACCATTCTCTTTTCTGTTTGAAATCGCAATAGTGTATTTTTAGCAAATTCTTCACCAACATCTATTTCGTCCTCATCAAAACAAATCGTTCCAGATCTTTTCCTAATAATTCCAGTAAGATATATATTTCTTTCCTAATATATTATACTTACAAGAACTTTTTTGCCTTATCTTCTTTAAATGTTCCTCTTGAATTGTTCATTCTCTTGAGCATCAGTAAATATCTTAATCTTTAAGTTTTTATAGGTAGCCTTAT
>JABUQX010148385.1:0-5000 GCA_015478945.1 Trachelipus rathkii | reverse complement strand
ATTATTATTATTATTATTATTATTATTATTATTATTATTATTATTATTATTATTATTATTATTATTATTATTATTATTATTATTATTATTATTATTATTATTATTATTATTATTATTATTATTATTAATCTTTTAACATTGTTGTCCATAATACAACATAGGTTGCAATTACCATAGACTTTAAATCAGTATCTAATTGCACTGTTTAGAAGATATTTTCCTCTAAAACATGTTTTAAACTGAGTAGAAACTTAAAAATAATGTTCTCTTTGATGTTAAAATTCATTTGCATATAAGAATGAAGCTTCTAAAGAACGTTAAAGAAATTTTGTTTTACAATTGTTTCCAATTGCTGGCAGTAGTTCCATTAAAGAAAATACAGTACTTTACTTTAAGTACTTTGCCAATAACCTTTCAAAGAGTTTGTTTGTGTTTTTATTAACCATTATGATCTGAGTAAAAATTAATACAAATGCTAACTAATAAGTCAAATTTAGAAACTAAGAAATTTCTTCTATTTATAACTGCTCTATTTCTTTCCAACTTTTAATTAATTTATATGAATACAAGATTGCTACATTATCCCTTTCTGCCTCTAAAATCTTTCCATTCATTTGATGTTTCCACTCCTTTTTAGTTCTATGAGCATTTTCCGTTAATCTTGGATAATCCTAGAGTTATCATTTTCTCTCTCTCTCTCTCTCTCTCTCTCTCTCTCTCTCTCTCTCTCTCTCTCTCTCTCTCTCTCTCTTCAATACCTTTAATTCTAGATCATTCTTTCTTTTAGTATCTGAATATATCATCTCTCGTTTGGTTTTCTTTCATCTTTTTCTTCGTGGACTGACAATTCTGACCAGCTTTTCAATCTCAACCATTTTGTAACATGTTCCTTAAACTCTCTGTATATATGTGTAGGTAATTTACTACACATACACTTTTCTCTGGTCGAACTTAATAATAATAATAATAATAATAATAATAATAATAATAATAATAATAATAATAATAATAATAATAATAATAATAATAATAATAATAATAATAATAATAATAATAATGATAATAATAATAATAATGATAATAATAATAATAATAATAATAATAATAATAATAATAATAATAATAATAATAATAATAATAATAATAATAATAATAATAATAATAATAATAATAATAAATAATAATAATAATAATAATAATAATAATAATAATAATAATAATAATAATAATAATAATAGTAATAATAGTAATAATAATAGTAATAATAGTAATAATATGTAGATAAAGTTTGCTGTCATATGTATCACATAGAACTAAATATGTTATTGAAGAAAATAGTTAAAGAGAGAGAGAGAGAGAGAGAGAGAGAGAGAGAGAGAGAGAGAGAGAGAGAGAGAGAGAGAGAGAGAGAGAGAGAGAGAGAGAGAGAGAGAGAGAGAGAGAGAGAGAGAGAGAGAGAGAGAGAGAGAAAGAGATAGAGAGAGAGATAGAGAGATAAAAATAATCCTTTAAAAGGTAACTGGATCACGAAAAAATGATACACGATATTCCGTACAGTGTTTCGCATCAAATGTAATGTAGACATTATAGTTTAAAGCTCTTCAAAAGGTTTCTACTCATTTTGCTTCAATCTATGTGGCTATCATTTCAATGTTATATATATATATATATATATATATATATATATATATATATATATATATATATATATATATATATATATATATATATATATATATATATATATATATATATATATAACACTTTATTAAAAACCACTATATAAAAAATATAAGATTTCATTAAAAAAATGAGGACAATTTACGTTTCGAGACTCTATATCTCGGTCTTCTCTTCAGAATTAAAATTATTTTCTTATATAAATTCTTTAAAGTACTATAAAAAATACACAGTGAGTGTAGACATATTACAGCAAAAAAAACAAAAGGACGTCACATTCTTCTTCTTCTTATTCACTATTTCTCAATATTAAAGATTTACTCTTTTCAGCTTTAAATTTTCTGGTAGTAGGATCAAAATTAAAAAGTCTCTCTGACAGGTTAAAATTATTCCTTGTAGATATAAAAAATGACTCCATCATTAACTGAAAGGATCATAAACATACAGTTAATAAGATAGAATTAGTAAGGGAAAGAAAATTTGCATTCAGAAGAGAAATTTAATGGACAAGCAATGAATCTAAGATGACATAGACACGTGCAAAGAAACGAAATATTAAAGATAAAGTGACAAATCAAAATAAAGACGACTTGATGAAGGAAAGGAACTATTAATAAGAGGTAATAGAAGAATAAATTTTGAAAGAAAGTGCACAATTTAAGACCATTTTGAGTAGATTATTCCTTAAGACATTCCTTCAATAATAATTAACTGAATGGATCAGAAATCTATAGTTAATAAAAAAATCAGCTTCTGCCACTGACACACCACCTCTCGATAATGCGTTAGACGATGATGGTATTATATATATATATATATATATATATATATATATATATATATATATATATATATATATATATATATATATATATATATATATATATATATATATATATATATATATATATATATATATATATATATATATATATATATATATATATATATATATATATATATATATATATATATATATATATATATATATATATCTATATATATATATATATATATATATATATATATATATATATATATATATATATATATATATATATATATATATATATATATATATATATATATATATATAATATTATTATTATTAAAACCTGTGGAAATGATTTGTGTTCAAAGAAAATTCTATGTTTCGTCGCGGTCAGGACAAATGAAGATTTTCTTCTCATGGTTATAGGGTGACAGGGCTAGCAACCCGATCCTTTCCTTTTTGCTTGTATTACTCTTGGACCAGCATTGGAATCTTGTGCGACTAGAAACACGATCTCCTGGAGAACTCTGGAAGAGCTACTTTTGAGGCCAAATGTATGAAGATGCGAAGATGCTACTTTTGAGGCCAAATAAAAGAAGAGGCTAGTTCCACCAAAAGGATGAAACACTACTTGAGGGTATAACTCAAGGACTAGCATCGGAAACCATTTCGCAAAGAAATGCTTTTCTAGAGTGCTCTAGAATCAAAAGTTTCGGGGCCAGAAGAAAGAAAACGCTGTTCCAGCTGACAAGGCGAAAGCCCTACATGGGAGATGGTAAATAATAATAAATAATTAAAATCTGTGTTCGATTTAATGATTTTTTTTTAATTTAACGTTCAAAATTGGAAAATAATATGACAATGATTAAATAAGAAAGATAACAATAAATAATATGAGAGTTTATTTACAATTGATGATATTCAAGAGTTATGGTAGAAAAGCAACTTAATATATGCGTTTTCACATTGCAAGAAAGTCCGAAATCTAAAAATCTTGTTCCTTTAAACATACTATATAAAGCATGTTTCAAAACATAGGACGATGTTGCGACAGAATTTGTATGTGATTGCACTTGAAATTTTGTCAACCTGCAACAAAGTTCAATCTATAATTACCAGCCCATCTCAAACTATTTCAATGATTACATTAATAAATGGAATATTTGTAATTTAGGATTTAAATTATTCAATTTGATTGATTAAATTAATATAAAATCCCCTGAGACTAAAAGACAGAGGGGAGAAAGACAACTGACCTTTTTGTAGATTTGCAGAATTTCCTGGATTTATTAGAATTTGGTCCTTTTCTATGGGGTGCGAAAAGTGTTTACCTCTTCACCTTCCTTTATAGTTGTTTTGTGCTGGGTATGGTTTTAAATCTTGCAGTTTCTTCGTCGAATTTTCTCAGATGGTTGCAAATTATGAAAAATAATATGTAGTGATTAATAATCTTAAATTGATACACCCTCTCAATTTTAAATTGTGACAATACACACCAAGTAAATTAAAGTAGCTGTAATAGAAGCTACAATGAGGTTGATATGTAGATTGAAAGGGGTCCGGCTTAAGTTTAAATTTTTCCAAGCAAAGCTTCAAGAGTTTTTTGGCTGCGCATTTACAAATTAATCAAAAGGAGACCTTAGAATATTTCCAACTACTTTCGATTAGCCGTTCCCTCCTCCTCCATAATTTCGGGTGCGTTAGCGATATTGAATTCTTGCACACACCCACACACACACACACACACACACACACACACATATATATATATATATATATATATATATATATATATTATATATATATATATATATATATTATACATATTATTATTATTATTATTATTATATATATTTTATATATATTATTATTATATTATTATTATTATTATTATTATATATATTATTATTATTATTATTATTATTATATACATATTATTATACATACATATTATATATTATATTTTTATCTATCTTATTATTATTAGTATTATTATTATACATATATATATATATATATATATATATATATATATATATATATATATTATATATATAAATATATATATATATTATTATTATATATTATTATATATGTTATTATTATTATATATATATATATATATATATATATATATTATATTATATTATTATTATTATATACATATATATGTTATTATATATATATTAAAGAGTGTTTTACATAAAAATGGAAAGAAATTACCATAGCAGCAAATCTTCAAAATTAGTACAACGTGGAAGCTGATCCAATGAATCCTTATTCAAACTTGATACCATCACGTTTGAAAAAGGATCCAGTTGGATCGAAAGCTCACGTTTATTAATTTTTGAAGACTCTTGTATGAAAATAATTTCTTAAAATTTCTGCATTTTTAATTTTTAAGATCTTTTAATATACCTACTTAATCTAGGATCATTTGCTAAGAACTATATATATATATATATGAAGTGGCGGAAGACCAGAGTCCTACAAGATTTTCAGCAGAATTGTGAGAAGTCGATACGTTAACCAATTATTTGACGACACG
>JABUQX010148384.1:0-18042 GCA_015478945.1 Trachelipus rathkii | reverse complement strand
TATTCATCCTCCCCAAACTGCTTGACACACTTTCTTTTCTTCTTACGTGACGCATCTTTAGCATTTCTTTTTCCTCCTTAAACTCCAAGCATCTTTCTTTTGAAACTTCATCATTTGCTTTTAGTACAACCACCACGCTTTTTTTTTTACTTTTTAACCGCTTGCATCACCTCTTCATTCCACCACTCCACTGTTGCGATTCTTACTTCCTACTTTAGCACCCACATACTTCTTTTTGTAATTAGCATCCTTCATTTGCTCCCAGATTTATTTAGTTTCAGCTTGTCTACATTCAACTGATTTATCATATGCAGCGTTCTATATACATCCTGCCATTATACGTCATCAAACTTCACTCTACGACATCTTCTCCTCCATGTATCACCTTTCCTCTGTATCCAAGTCCCACCAACCACCTATATATGGAGAACAAACATAATGATCCGATAATCTCATTCAAACACCTCACTGATTTAATATCCAACATATACTTCAACACCCTTCTTCACCAAACACAAAATCAATCATACTTTTCACCTCAATAATACCATCTCTACCACACCAACTCTAGTATACTTATAGACACTTTGTGTTTTGAATAGTATACACTATACACACACTCTTCAGAACCATCAATTTCCTACCATTCATTTTTTTCCCTGACACCCCAAAAACCACCTGTTATACTATCCTTTTTTTTGATATATATATATATAAAGATATATATATAGAGAGAGTAGAGAGAGAGTATATATATATATATATATATATATATATATATATATATATATATATATATATATATATACTATATATAAAATCCAGATATTAGTCAATATTTAGCCTAGAAGGGAAGCAGGCACTGTATACTTAAAACATCTTCATACATAAAAACATTTGGTTTTAAAAAAAAACCGTTTTTTTTTGCAAAAAAAAAACAAATTAAAAAAAACCGTTTTTTTCACAACCCTATATATATATATATATATATATATATATATATATATATATATATATATATATATATATATATATATATATATAGATATAGAGAGAGGTATGTATATATATATATATATGCTATATTATATAATGGAACGATTCAGGCTGCTGAACTTCCGCTGAACCTCACTTCCTTAGTTCCGGCTCCGCCGGAACTATGTTCCTGGTCCTGGTCAGGTTCAACTGAACTTTCTATTCTTTTCAAATGTCTTTCTTAAAAATTTCAGTAATGATTTTGTCAGCTTCACCATTAATTATCTTGTACATAACCAATATAGTAAATTGATACATGCAAATTTCCTGCTGATAAATAACCTTCGACTCTATAGTTTCTAAAACTTTAAATATGAAACAATATTTTCACACTCGAACCGATAGCTTTAATACTCTAAAACAGTTAATTTTTTTTGTTTTGTTTTTTTGAGATTTTTTAAATTTTTTTTTATTTCTTTTTGACACAAATTGCTTTTAATATCATTTTTATATGAATTCTTTAATATTCCTAGTCATTACCTATTTAATAATAATATAAGTTTAGTACATATAATTATTATTTAGTTTAATTAAGTTATTTAAATTATATATAATTGGATAATATCTGAGTACTCTAATTTTATTTATTTTTACTAAAAATGACTTGAAACTACATTGATGAATTTACTTATTATATAGATGAAATATACTTATCATTAATTAGGTGATAGCTATGATTAATTATTAATTTATATAAAAATAAGGCTCATAAAATAAAAATAAAAATAAAAATAAAGTCCCCATAAATAAAAAAAAAAAAATCAGTTGATTTAAATATTTGATCTTTTTTGTGCCAATCCTGCTCTAGAATCTAGACCTGGGGATGAATAAAATTTGTACAGGATATTATTATTATTATTATTATTATTATTATTATTATTATTATTATTATTATTATTATTATTATTATTATTATTATTATTATTATTATTATTATTATTATTATTACACTGGTCAACAAAAAAGGTGAAATTTTTCTTCTTGGATGGCCTTTTGTAGCAGATATATAGTAATTTGGAGGTGCTAATAATCTCGGATTTGCTGTATCACATCACGTTTTCGTGCAATCATGGATCCCTATTTTGCATATTCCTAGGAATGACAAAAAATTCATGTGCGCACTACGAAGGCTGTATAGACGTTACCTTCCGCATCTACCAGCAGCAAGCTTAGTACGGTCAGATATTCGGGAAGTATGTGGTAACTTTAGTACGTCTACACGTATGGATGCCAATGACCTGGATGATGTCTATCATCCATCTGAAATACAATCGGATGGTCCGTCATTGTTTACCCACGGTGAACTGAACGATCTTTGAGAGTTGTATTTGCCGGTTGTCCTGAGCTGTTGGCTTCGAGGTTGCATGAAAATGACTACTGACCATTGGCACAAGAGTAACATTTTTATCGTAACAGAGAAGCAGAACTGCGGAGAGGTTCTTCCAGTCAGATGGTAACCTTGTGTATTGCAGTGAAGTTGCAGGGCTACTACTCGATATGGGACTCCCAGCATACGACGCAGGTGAGTGAGTGGCGACTATTTATTGACACTTCCAAGAGCAGTTTAAATTGTGTGTTGTTACACAACGGCAACAGATATGCTTCTGTTCCAGTAGGGATGAGAGAGGAGCATGCAAAAATCAAGACAGTTTTGAGAGGCTACCGGTACCTGGATGGTTAATATGCGTCAACCCTGTAAAACAAACAATATGCTCGGTCAGCAAGCAGGTTTCCCCAAATATCCCTGCTCCTGTGCTATTGGGACAGCTGGGCGACAAAGGAACGGGACCAAAAGAGAATGGCCATCGAGGGAAACCTTGACGCCAGGTGACAGGGACATCGTACGTGAACCACTTGTAGAGAGAGAAATCACTTATCTACTTCCACTACATGTAAAAATTAACATTGAAATGTTAGGCCCTAGACCATGATGGTGAATGCTTCGCTATATATGCTCAACGTTTCGTGGTCAGTGACGAGAAGAAAAAGCTGGGATATTTGATGCCCAAATACGTGGCACTCCTCCGTGATGCTACCTTTGCTACAACAAAGACTGTGTTAAAGGCAAGAGCGTGAAATGCTTTTTCAAATGTAGCACAGAATTTTCTGGGGAACAGGAACCACTAAAATTGTACAGGAACTGCTAGACAGGTTTCATTCATGGATGTAGATTTGTAGAATGAGTAGTAAAGTTGCACCACTTACATCTTCTCACTACAAATTTCCAGTAACTAGGAGGATGTTAGTGATGAGCACCGAACGCTTCCACTGATTCCAGTTCATGGGAAGGACGTTACTTCAGGGCAAGTGGGACATCAATATGATGGCCGACTATTGCTGGAGCTTGATGAGGGATATTCCAGACTCTATGCACAGTAGATCGTCTACTAAGAGAAAGTTACTACAATCGTAGGTATGTTTACATTAACTTAACCCATTCCTTCTATATTATATTCATTGTTGTCCCATATTAATCTTTATTCATAGTTGTATTATATGTTTAATATATATTTATCAAAGACATGTATCATATCATTGTGATTTGTTTCTTCCTTCATATATTCATTGTGGTTATTATATATATATATATATATATATATATATATATATATATATATATATATATATATATATATATATATATATATATATATATATATATATATATATATATATATATATATCCCGATAATTGTGACAGACCCTCTTGAAAAAGGTAAAAATCATAAAATTTTACAAATCTGTGTTACACACAATATCTCACAAATGCGATGTGATACGCAAAACCCGATTACATTTTTGGAATCAGCACATCAATAATCAATTACAAAACCCCATCCAAGAAATTTCATGTTTACTAGTGTTATTATTATTATTATTATTATTATTATTATTATTATTATTATTATTATTATTATTATTATTATTATTATTATTATTAAAAGAAATTAACTTTAAAGTAGAAATTACTATAAACAAATATTATCCAAACTGTTTAAGCAAATTAAAAATTTAAAGTTCAAGATTCCATAATTATCTTATTTAAAAATAAACTTATTTGAATTTTGAAGTTGTGGTGCAGGAAAATAAGTTGCTCTCCATGTTGTGGAGTTAAATGTGACCTCTTTATCCTCAAACACGTTACCCGCTTTTGAAAAAAGCTTTTTAAAAAAATGCTTTTCTGAAAAAAGCTCTTTAAACTTTGAAGACCCATAGAACTTTATATCGTATATTCCTATTTTACCTAATAAATTTATTGATCCGCTTATCCGAATTTTGGCTTTTACAGAAACTAAGAGCTTCACAGTATGGGATATGTCAAGATGCTGTATACTTCTAGAGACCCACTGTTAACTGATGTTTTAAGTAGAATATGTAAGGTGTAGCTGAAGTCAAAAAGTTCCGGGTTCCGAACTTTTCCAAGGTTCCGTAAAGTTCCGGTTCCGGCCGAAAAAAAAATTTCTTTTTCCTGTACATCTACAAATATATATATATATATATATATATATATATATATATATATATATATATATATATATATATATATATATATATATATATACATACTATATCTCGAGACAGCATCACTAATTGTGATGGCTCCATTATTTATTTTTTTTTTGTCATTTAATTTTAATATAATTCCATCCATCCCTATGGGATAGATCACCATGTATTTATTGTAAGTTAAATGAGCGTGTTGCTCATTTATTATTTATTTATTGCTACACCTGTATTGTGGTAGATGTTTTCATTCTCATCTATCCTTCAGATAAGTTTATTAAAAATATTTATGAGAATTTTAGAACCTGTTGGATTCTGTTGTTGCCACTTTTCCATATTGCAATTCTCTCAACAAAAAAGCAGGACAATGTAAGCATAAATAGTGACTCCAGATCTCTTTTCATCTTTGTGAATTAATGATAATGATTTATATGTACAAAACATACGGTATAAATCATCTATGCCTAAAAGGATTCAACATTTCAGATCTTGTGGAGTTCCTCTCAGATATAGATCACTAGGAAAACCCAGTTTGTACCCTTGTATAACAGCCCAGCTATCAAGGGTAAGCATATAAACCCATAGATTTTGTAGCCCATTATAATTTTAAGAATAAGACATCTCATGAGATCTTCCCACTTATTCTTTAGGTGCCATTCTTGGGGCCAAGATCAAGGTTACATTACCGTCATTGGGACCAGAAGTTTTCATTTACCATACTTGTGGCAAATAAAACAATCGTCATCATTGGGGTTCAGAAGAATTTTAAAAGTGAAACACACATTGGAAATTAACAAGTTGAGTAATTATAATATTTGGTCTTTCTCTGACATCACACATACTTACTCACCCTGTTCAGCATTTCTCTATGTTTTCATAATAAGATTTATGGTTTTCTTGTATTCATCTCGAACCACTTCTCGTCGAATACAGATATTCATATTTGGAAGATCTCTGTCAGTAATTATTCATTGACACACATTTGGGAACTATCCTACTTCTCATGTGCTCTCTGATTAATTATTTATCTAATAAATTATAATAGTTTTCTACTTTTTCACTTCGGTCTTCTGAAATGACCAACTTCTTTGCAAGTAATATTTTATGAAAGACTACTTCAATAGACTGCATTTCCAACAGTGCTCATCGAGCATATTCATTTAGTCCTCTCCTTCATCCTACTGTAAGGCAAAGCCTTTCTGGACATGGTGAAAGAGACGTTGTCACAGCCTTCGTATTTGACACAGCTACCAAAATAAGGATTTAAAGGTAGGAATACATCCCAATAGTTCTTATTGATTTAATTAAGATTTAATGTTATGTGGAGGAAGTATGGGAAGGAATTCTTAATCCCTTTCCAAATTCATTGATAAGCCTATTAACCCACCTTTAGTAATCTCAGGGTTGATTTGGCCTTACTACAGTCTTTTCCTTTTCCATACTCTCCGCTATATATATATATATATATATATATATATATATATATATATATATATATATATATATATATATATATATATATATATATATATATATATATATATATATATATATATATATATATATATGTATCAGAGGCACTTCCTCCGCTCGTCCGCTAGTCCGCTCCGAGCGGACTACCAGAATAGGTGCGGACTAGCGGAGGTGCGGAGTCGTCAAGAAATTAGCGGACTTGCACGTGCGGATCAAAAAAAGTTTCCGCTCTTTTGGTCCGCACCTTTTTAAAAATAAAAGTATAGTGTGCTTATTAAGAATTCTTATTGGTTATAATAAAGAAATATAATTTTTATTTTAAGTTTATAACTAATTATACTTTTAGTCTAAGACTTATTGTTTTTAATAATTAAACTTCCAAAACAAATCTCAACCTCCTTAAAGGTACCATATATAATAAATAACATTTAAATTGATTTTATAGACTGAATGCCTATTACCCTCATCTATAACTTTAATTAATTATATTATTGCTATAATAACTAGGCAATATCTAAATCAATTCTGTGTAAAACCCATATATATATATATATATATATATATATATATATATATATATATATATATATATATATATATATATATATATATATATATATATATATATATATATATATATATATATATTTTTTTTTTTTTATTTTTTGTAATATATATATATATATATATATATATATATATATATATATATATATATATATATATATATATATATATATATATATATATATATATATATATATATAGTAGAAAATAAAAACAGACAAACATTAAGTTTAGTAATGTTAGAGGTCTAAGCAATATTAAACTGCAATATATTTTCAAAGGTATACCAATCTTTATTTAAATATTTCATTTAGTCTTCAATTCACAGCGTCTGAAAGAGGATCCAGTAATTCAGTAAGGATCGAAAGCTAACGTTCTAAACATCCAGAAGACCATTTTATTATGTGAAAATTTATTAAGAACTTTGATATATTTGCAGTTTATTATTAACTAAGGCCTCCTAACTTGATATATATATATATATATATATATATAGAGAGGGATGGTTTAAACCATTTGTTTATCTTTATATATATATATATATATATATATATATATATATATATATATATATATATATATTTAAGTTTTTACACAGAATTGGATAATATTTATATACTTTCTCTTATTAATATATATATATATATATATATATATATATATATATATATATATATATATATATATATATATATATATATATATATATATATATATATATATATATATATTGAAGTGGTAGACTGGTCTGAAAAAGGAAGATTATTAGGTAAGAAAGTGGAAAACCAACTCACCAAAATCTGCTCTTTAATCAGGGGTGCTTCTATGTGCATGCAATGGACAGAAATGCCCAAGGTCACCAAAGCACTCTCTAACTAGACACTGCCTCTTCAACTAATGAAAACTACGCCTCAGAAGTGGGTCGTATTTCTCTGCTCACTGAAAAATAAAACACGAGCAAGCAAGGTGCAAAACCAAGCACATTTAGGCATAAACAAAGAAAATGAGATACTCACACAGGGTGTTACACCAAGCGTGCGCGGTTGCAAGCAAAAATAGTAAATGGGCAAAGAAAGACAGCCAAAATTTTACAGATATAAATATATTTACAGTTATTTATCATAAATAAGTTAAGTATTTACACTAGTTTTATGCAGTTTAAATCTGGGTTTTTCTCACTTACCAACATGCACAACTCCTTTCATACTAAACCTCTATATATTGATGCAATGCATGATAACATGCCCCTAATTAATTTATTAATTTGCTTAATAACCAAACAATAAATAATTTAATAAATAATAATTTAATTAATTATCTTTAAGATTTAAACAAATATTTAATTAATAATTTGATGGTGATTAGATGTATGGGAAAACGCAGCTTAAGTTCTAACTATGGTAATATTACAGTAAGGGAAAATAAATCTGTTATGGAAATGCAAAGAAAAATGGCTGTAACTCTTTGCTTAAAGGTTTCTTGAAACTTTAATGAAGACTGGTATTATGAATCCAAACTTTTGATTTGCTCCTTAAAATAGTTCACTCTTAAGATAGTTGAATTCAAAAATGATTCAGTTCCAAAACAATTCTTGTTTGTCCACAATTGGTCTTCTAAAACAATTCCCTGTTGGTTGAAAAGATCAACAATGAAGAAAAATAAGGATAAAGCATTCAGTCTTTTCTTTTTAAGTCAAAAACCACAATTTGGTTACCTTGGATAAGGGAATTGTTCACTTTTGGTTTTATAATTTTCCTCAAAAATAGGCGAGTTGTTTTCTCTTGTGTGTTCCTTTTCAAATAAAATGGTGGATTTTAATTTTGTATTATCACACTTCTCTGATGTTTTGCTTATCACTTTGATGTATCATCACTTTTTTTTTCCAAATAATTGGTCTTTTTGAGATTTATGATAGTTTGTATCTTTTTCACTTCTTTAGATTTCCACACTTTAACTGTCACAAGTTTGTATCTTTTCACTTTATTTCTTACTTTAAATGTCACAATAGGGTAAATATCTTTGTTTAATATATTTATAAATCGTCCATGAACATATATAATGTCAATTCTAAAACTTTTAATAAAAACTTTTGAATAAATAATCAATAATCCTCATCAATACTAACTTTGCAAATCTGAAAAATATAAGAATGTAGCACACCTCTTCATACCTCCCCACCCGTTGTTGGGACAACAACGCAGGGATGACTTTGGGCTAATTTTTTAAAATAATTCTTTTCTTTGCTTTATCCAGTAATCCTTGGTTTCCACTTTTTTTTTATTCAATATTGATTTATGAAATATTTTTATTAAAATTATTAAGTTTAAGATTTCTTTCAATTGTTAAGTTTACGTTATTAAGTTTTAATTATTGCTTTCTTTTCCTTTCTAAAATAAAGGGTTGAACAAATGGAAGATCCAAACAGGCACCTCTTGATCTTGTATATGGTTTTTCCAAAGGAGTATTCCTCTTACTTTTCTCAGAAACACCATCATGTAACTCCTCAGAAAAACCAGAAAAGTCTGTTTCTATGATAGGAATAGGAGTCTCTTCATTTATTGGAGTGTTACTCCAGGAAATTCGCCTTCTTACTTCTTCTAAATCTCCCAATCTGATCTCTCTAGTTGATAATGGACTTAGTTCTTCATTGTCAGTAATGTCACTATTTTCTTGCTCTTTAAAAACTCTGTAATTTCGTAAAGCACTTCTACTCTTTCGGTAATGGCCTAATAAGAATTCCATCAAACGGGGTGATGGAGTACTATTTTTCAGGAATACTGACATAGATGTCTGATTCATCAAGAACGAAGATAACTCAGGGTCTACACCCTCTGGGATTATACTAGACAATTCTTTATTAAGGGATGCTTCCAAGGAAGGAAGTATAACATTTTCCGCCATTTGAAGATTCCTCTTCATCTGTTCTAACAATCCCTCACATTTCCTCTTGGTGTCTTCATCAATATCAAAACCTTCAAAATCTGCATCATCTTCATCTAAGTCAAATGGGTCTATGACAATATCTTTATGAATGTCCACTTTTGGACCAGGAATTTCTTCCACTTCCATTGGAGGCACAACTGGCTCAGGTTCACCTAAATCCATGGCCCACTTTTGGAAAAGAGGATTGTTTTCTAGATAATGGGGTGGTAATATCCACCGCCTGAGTTGTCTATGATGCACTTTAAATTGTTTTCCTTCTTCAGATCTCTATGATATATGTTACTTGATTGTCATTCACCTGGATAACTTCATATGGCCCATAGTAACGTGGCTTAAATTTATTTGTGACTAAGTCCCCAGGTAAATGTATCTTTAATCCTACTTTTTGATGAATTTCATAAGGTTGAAAGTGGGCATGCCCAGGCTGCCAATACATTTCATTCCTTTTCCACGATAACCCCAAATGTGGGGTGTGTTGTTCTTTTAAGATGTATTCACAGGGTGACAATCCCAACTGTGAATGCTCAGTATGGTTGTAAATCAAGACTATCCTAGGCAATTCTATATCCCATTTTGTATAATCTGTAATTGACATTCTCAAATATTGAATGATGGTTCTATTTATTCGCTCTACAGCACCATTTGAAGATGGTGTATAAGGAGTGGTTAGGATATGTTTTATGTTATTGAGCTGCAGCATCTCTTCAAACACTGGCCCAATAAATTCCCGGCCATTATCAGTTAACAATCTCTCAGGTATATTAGGTAAATAAGGAAGCATTAGCTGTTGGAAAGTGTTTGTGACTGTGATAGATTGTTTATTCTTTATTGGAACAGCTGCAATCCATTTGGTATGATGATCCACCAGGACTAAGGCATAATTATTACCTTGTTGAGTTTTGGGAAGCTGTAGAAGGTCCATGGCAACCAATTCAAAGGGGAAATCAGTAGTGATCTTGATAGTAGGTGGTGTGTAAATAATATTTGCTGTTTTTGAAGCTTGGCATTTATAGCATGTGGTGGTTATATCATAACAAATATTATAAATTTTTGTATGCCACACATATTTGTTAACTAATGAAATCAATTTATTTTTTCCTATATGAGCAAAATTCACATGAGCCATAATAGCAAGGTCAGTGAGGATAGTAAAAGGAACAATGTAAGCACTTTCATGAGACTGATACTTATTCATCTTATACAAGGTGTCATCTCTGATAAAAATGTACTTTTTGAATCTGGCAAACTGTTTAAGATTACCCACTAAGGGTCTTTGGTATTTTATAGCTCTATATAATCGCCTGAATAGGGGATCTTGCTTTTGATAGTCTCTTACCTCTATTGTAATCCACATTTGGATCTTTGTGTTCAATTGGTGTTAACTGGTGGATTTTATCTTCTGGTAACACCTTTCAACCGGTTTTTATCTGGTTAGTTGTTTTTTGGACAGTTTGTGATAAAATTTGTTCTTGCTGTTCTTCTAAAGATTCATTTAACAATTCATACTCTTCAAATCCCTCATCTGCCTTCACAACCTTGGCTTGGGGATTTATCTCTTGTGTAAGCTCTGTTCTGGTCAACAGATTGTAATGTATTCCTCCAAGACACAATAACCAACAAACTTTAAGGGTCTGAAGATTTCCAAACTGTAATGGCTTAGAATTCCCATAAAATACTAAAATTTTTACTAGGTAAAGATGGCTGAAAGCTTCTTTCGCTTTTAAATTTGGTAGTTAATTAACCTGGATATTTTAAAAGATGTAATTAATTGGTAAATGTTTTGTGATTTTTACCTGTAGGTAAGTTGTAACTCTTGCGGTTCTCTAATAGTTCTTGAATAACTGCTCCCCGAATGGTTAAATGTTGATCAGGAGCTCCAAAGAGAAATGTGGAAAAACATTGAAATAGAGAATCTCCTCCCCCAGGCATCTTTACTTCCAAGCACCCAGCAGGAATTTGGTTCACTACTGAACCATTCAATTCAGTATCAATCAATGGTACTGGTGATTGAGAAAGAGCATCTGCCACTACATTGGCTTTGCCATGTAATATATTAACTCATAGTCAATATCGTTAATATCCTCTAAAGTTCGTGCTACCCGTTGATTAACCAAAGTCATATTATTCAAGAATAGTAATGGTTTATGGTCTGTATGTATAAGGATCTTGATTCCATACAGGAAGGGCTTCAAAGATCGAACAGCCCAACGGATGGCAGCTACTTCTTTCTCAGTAGTACTATATCCTTGCTCAGCTTTGGAGAATGTTGTGGAGATATAGGCTATTGGTTTTACTTCTCCCTGTTGCTCTTGGGACAAGCAAGCACCTGCACCTACATTAGAAGCATCTACGTGTAACAACAATGGTGAAGCGTTCGATGATCGATCAGGATAAGATAACAGTTGTGGGTCTATCAAAGCTCTTTTAAGTTCTTCAAAGGCTTTTTGACATTGTGATGTCCATTTTAAGGTTTTCTGGTTCAGGAGTTCGAAAAGAGGTTTTGCAACTTCTGAACACCTGGGAATATGTCTGCGGTAAAAATTTACCATCCCAATAAATTGTCTAAGTTTACGAACGGTTGTAGGTGCTGGAAAATCCATAATTCCCTGTAAATTCCTTTCCAATGGAACCATTCCCTTTTCAGAAACCAAATGCCCCAAATATTGGACTTGTTTTCTCAACATAAAAGTTTTGGCTGGTTTGATCTTAAATCCAGTGTCCAGGAAGGCTTTTAAGACCTTTTCCAAGATTTCCAAATGTTTATCGAAAGTTTCACTAATTATCAAGACATCATCTAGGTAGACCATTGTCTCTGTCCAGGGAATATGTGACAAAGCCATTCTCATGCCGCGTTGAAAAGTGGCAGGCCCGTTTTTGACACCAAATGGCATCCGGAGAAATTCCCAATGCGACAAAGGTGTCGTAAATGCAGTCTTTTCAATACTTGATTCCTCCATCTCCACCTGATAATAGCCTTTGACCAAATCAATGGTCGTGAAGTACTTCATTCCTTGGAGGCTAAATAACATGTCAATTAAGTTTGGTATAGGGAAACTATCTCCCTTTGTTATTTTATTTAAGGCCCTATAGTCAATACATAACCTAATGGTACCATCTGGCTTACATATAGGTACTACCGGTGCGGAATACGGTGATTTACTTCGCCTGATGATGCCATCTTCTAATCTTTTACAACACTCCTCTATTTCCTTCAATACTGGACCTTGTAATCGTCATACAGGAACCTGTACAGGCTCCTCTGTAGTTGTTTCAATCTTATGCTTGATCACCGAAGTACAACCAACATCAGAATCATTCAAACTCAAAACTGAAGGATAGTTACTTAAAAGAGTCAAAACTTGACTTCTTTCTGAAGATGTTATATCAGACTCACTCAAACAAAAAGACTCATACAGTGTCTCTAATGTCCACTCCTTTTTCTCAACCACTTCCTGGTTGGAAAGTTCAACTATATTTATTGATGGATCGTCATCAATAACCTCTACTTTGCCTATTTGTTGGCCCTTTTTCAGCTTTTTCACACTATTTGAAGTGTTGCTAACAATGATCACTGCCTTGTTACCTATTATGTTTAATATAGAGGCGTTTATTTCAACTTTGTCATTCATTTTACCCTCTAACAAAATAAGCTTTCCATCTTGTCCACTCAATGGACTGATACCTACTTCCAGAGCTGTACTACTTTTGGGTGGTATCTTCACATTCTCAATCAAAGTACAAGTGTGCGAAGGAGGATTAGTTTTCCTAATATCTGTGGATACAGTTACAACTTTATTTCCTTTGCGGCAAACCAATTCACCCTCATGGGGGTCTGGTAGTAAATGCTCTTTCCGTAGAATATCATATCCTATTACTATATCATACTCAGTAATTCCATCTGGAATTACGATCAACCTATGAGGCTTCAGTGAGTAAGTGGGTGATAAATCCAAAACAAGGGTAACTCCTCCCAAAACTGGAAAGGTTACCTGTCCAATTCCTGATACTCTCTTATAAGGAGTTTCTTCTAATTGATATTTCTGTTTATTTAATTTATGATAGCAACTGGCTGATATTAAGCTAATGCTGGCGCCAGTATCAACAAAAGCTGTTAGATCAGCCAATTGTGGTTGATTATTAATACAGACGTGAATGATTAACGTGTCTAGTGTATCTTTTGTCATCCTTAATTTAATGACATCTTGGTCATCATCTACTGCTTCATGATTTACTAATTCTTCCTTCTTTTCAACACCTACAGATTTTACAGTTTCCGGTATTTCCAATTCGGTACCACTAATATTAATTTGATTCTGGACAGGTGGTACACCATAACCATCTTGAGACTCTCCAAGATTTGAATTATCATATGTGACTTCTTTATTGAGTATTGCCTCAGGCTCTGATGCGAGGTCTTCCACATCAGAGCGGCTTAGTTTCCCTGGCTCTCATTACAATCCTTTCCCAAGTGTGGTCCTTTACACAGAGGACAACAAAGACGATCATTGTTCCTATTGGGACAGTTCTGAACCAGGTGTCCCTTTTGCTTACAAAACAAGCATTGATTTTTAGATATAAAACAATCATCAGCCACATGCCCCCTTTTGCCACAAAACTGACAAAAAGGTCGAGCACGACACTTTTCCATTGAATGTCCTCTTTTCTTACAAAATCCACATACTAAAGCTCTGTCATCATCTTGACTTTCCTTTTTCTTCCAAGAGGGGCTTGGGGTCCATTCGCGCCTTGGGAACTCTCGGCTCCTATCTTTAGGAATTGCTCCCTGGTCCGAGTCTTTCACACAGGAACCATTATATCCCCTTGGTCCTGCGGTATTTGCTTTTTGTTGGGTAACTGTGTGGAAAGCCACCCCTGAATTTCCACAACAACAATTGTTTAAGCCAGAAGTGTATAGTTTATTTATGGGAGGACTCGATGTTAAATCAATAAGTTCATGGGAATTATCATTACCATTGCCTTTTGGTACTTGTTCTTGAATATTGGCATCAACTATAGCAACTAGTCGATCCCATGAAACCTTTATCCCCAAAGAGGTTTCTACCGTAGTCAATGTGGCATCTACCTGCCTTTTTATAGATTGTGGAAGACTATCCAAAAATCTTTTTCGGACAAGTGACATATTTTGCACATCCACTCCTGGAAATGCCTTTTTAGCTAAACCCTCAAGCCTCAGAGCATAAACGGCTGCTGTTTCCATCTTCTCCATACTAGCTTCCATAAACTTTTCAATCTCTCTCTTCTGGTCCTTTTCAATTTCTTCTCGCGACCACTGGAGCAACTTACTCTTTGCCACTTCATAACTGAATGTTCCTTGGACTACAGTTTGATAGACCTTTAATACAGGTCCTTCTAAATGAGAACCTAGTAGGGGTAACATTCCTTCTGAAGATCCTGGGAATGTTCTATGGCAATAATCTTCAAATCTCTCTAGGAACTGATACAATGTCTCACCACCATCCTGTTTATATTTTCCAGGTGGCATTACTCTTGGAGGCTTATTTATTGATAATGTTTGAATTAAGGTAGTAAGGGATTTCATCGTTTCACTATTCTGTGACAGGACTTTCTGCAACATTTTAATGTCCACCTTAGTATCCTGAAGTTCTGGTGGCAAAGGATCAGTTTGAACAGAACTATTTTGTGCATTACCAGGGTTGTCAATTCCCTGATTCTCCTTCAAATACTCATTCATTTTGTCCATTTTGTGGACTTTGAACAAACCGATCAGTTATAAAAGGTAAGGGAAAAAGAAGAAAAGAAATTCAAATGAAATGAAAGGGACTGAGATAAATTTAAATTGGAAAGTGCTTGCAACCCAAAGGTTATAAAAGAAAGTGTTCAACTTGTGAACAGAAAAGTGACCATCAGAGACGTAGAGAACTACGCTCTGCTACCAATGAAGTGGTAGACTGGTCTGAAAAAGGAAGATTATTAGGTAAGAAAGTGAAAAACCAACTCACCAAAATCTGCTCTTTAATCAGGGGTGCTTCTATGTGCATGCAATGGACAGAAATGCCCAAGGTCACCAAAGCACTCTCTAACTAGACACTGCCTCTTCAACTAATGAAAACTACGCCTCAGAAGTGGGTCGTATTTCTCTGCTCACTGAAAAATAAAACACGAGCAAGCAAGGTGCAAAACCAAGCACATTTAGGCATAAACAAAGAAAATGAGATACTCACACAGGGTGTTACACCAAGCGTGCGCGGTTGCAAGCAAAAATAGTAAATGGGCAAAGAAAGACAGCCAAAATTTTAGACATATATATATTTACAGTTATTTATCATAAATAAATTAGGTATTTACACTAGTTTTATGCAGTTTAAATCTGGGTTTTTCTCACTTACCAACATGCACAACTCCTTTCATACTAAACCTCTATATATTGATGCTATGCATGATAACATGCCCCTAATTAATTTGTTTAATAACCAAACAATAAATAATTTAATAAATAATAATTTAATTAATTATCTTTAAGATTTAAACAAATATTTAATTAATAATTTGGATGTTGGTAGATTAATGGGATGGATGGGGAAACGCAGCTTAAGTTCTAACTATGGTAATATTACAGTAAGGGAAAATAAATCTGTTATGGAAATGCAAAGAAAAATGGCTGTAACTCTTTGCTTAAAGGTTTCTTGAAACTTTAATGAAGACTGGTATTATGAATCCAAACTTTTGATTTGCTCCTTAAAATAGTTCACTCTTAAGATAGTTGAATTCAAAAATGATTCAGTTCCAAAACAATTCTTGTTTGTCCACAATTGGTCTTCTAAAACAATTCCCTGTTGGTTGAAAAGATCAACAATGAAGAAAAATAAGGATAAAGCATTCAGTCTTTTCTTTTTAAGTCAAAAACCACAATTTGGTTACCTTGGATAAGGGAATTGTTCACTTTTGGTTTTATAATTTTCCTCAAAAATAGGCGAGTTGTTTTCTCTTGTGTGTTCCTTTTCAAATAAAATGGTGGATTTTAATTTTGTATTATCACACTTCTCTGATGTTTTGCTTATCACTTTGATGTATCATCACTTTTTCACTTCCAAATAATTGGTCTTTTTGAGATCTTTATGATAGTTTGTATCTTTTTCACTTCTTTAGATTTCCACACTTTAACTGTCACAAGTTTGTATCTTTTCACTTTATTTCTTACTTTAAATGTCACAATAGGGTAAATATCTTTGTTTAATATATTTATAAATCGTCCATGAACATATATAATGTCAATTCTAAAACTCTTAACAAAAACTGTTGAATAAATAATCAATAATCCTCATCAATACTAACTTTGCAAATATGAAAAATATAAAAATATAACACACATATTTCTTAAATATATATATATATATATATATATATATATATATATATATATATATATATATATATATATATATATATATATATATATATATATATATATATATATATATATATATATATATACCGCACATAGCTACCGAGCTGATACGTAGCATTAGCATCGACTCTGCAGGCGTCGAGGCTTCTGTCATGATCTTACTAAAATCTTGAAACGAAATAGACCGTCCATGGGTGTGGACAGGTGGTCAAAAATTTCAGAATGAGCAGAATGATTTAGGTGGGAGGACCTTAAATTAGCAATGGGCTGCTGGAAGCGAACTAACACCAGCAATTCCTCTCACCAAGGACATCTTTCCCTTTCAGCATAAGCAGAATTTGTTGAACTTGTTCATAAAATATAATACACCTCCCCTAGTTCTGCTGCTGTAGAGCGAATATTTAGTATGGGGATATTTTGAGGGCAAAGAGGGCAGCCTTAACTGCTTTTAATTTTGAGCAGCTAATCTTTTGAAAGGTAATATGGATCTCTTTTCCTTTGACGAAGACATTGAGGAGGAAGAGAAAAAATCTTGAGATTTTATAAATATTCATTAAATTTTTTATATATAATATTATAAATGGATTGTTTGTTCGGATAAATATTTTTCAGTTTTTAATATTAAAAAATTTTTAGTCAGTACACATTATCGGCGGACTTGCGATAGCGGGAGGTTTGATGGTCTGAATAAAAGTGAGGAGTTTAGCGACTACGCTTCGAGGTGCGGAGGCGCTAGCCGACTACCCCTAAATGAGCCGGGTGCTCCACTCTGATATATATATATGTAAATATATATTTGTAGATATATATATATATATATATATATATATATATATATATATATATATATATATTGTCCTTAATATATATATATATATATATATATATATATATATATATATATATATTTACCATCTCCCAGGAAGGGCTTTTGCCCTGTCAGTTGGACCAGCATCTTTTTCCTTCTGCCCAGAAACTCTTGATCCTAGAGCACTCCAGAAAACTATTTATTGGCACAATGGTTTTCGATGCTAGTCCTTGAGTTATACACTCAGGAAGCGGCGCACGAAAACGCGAAAGCGTTTCAATGAATGCGAAACTAAACACTCAAATCTGAACTGAACGAAGTAATG
>JABUQX010148383.1:0-16608 GCA_015478945.1 Trachelipus rathkii | reverse complement strand
ATATATATATATTATATATATATATATATATATATATATATATATATATAAAAGGAATAAGGAGAATTTGCATAGAATAATGAATAGGGATGGTGCTTTCGTAACTGATGAGATGAATGTGACTAGAGTGTGGTGGGAACACTTCGAAAATCTGCATAACATTGGCAGTAATGAAGAGGTGATAGTGAATGTGTGTGGGTTTGATGGTGCAAGGAATAGGTATTTTGGGCATGAGGTCATTAGTAAGGAGGAGGTAATGTAGAGCGAGAAAGGAAGAGTGGGTAACCTGCAGGTACAGATGATATTACTGGTGAAATAATCAAGAACGGGGGCGAGATGGTTATTGATTGAATTTGGAAGTTGTGTAAAATGTTTATGGAGAGCATGGTTCCGAGGGATTGGAGGAGAGAGTAATAGTACCCTTATATAAGGGTAATGGAGATAAGGTAACTGTAGGAATTATAGGAAAATTAATTTATTATGTAGTAGGAAGGATGTATACTTAATATTTTAATGAAAGAATGCGTCGAGTGTGACTGAAGGACTGATTGTGAAGAACAAGGTGGATTTAGAAGTGGTAGAGGATGTGTGGATCAAATCTTTATATTGAAAAAAAAATGATTGAGAAAATGAGGGAGTAGAAGAATAAATTGTATTTAGGTTTTTTGTATTTGCAAACAGGCGCATGAAATTATTAATACGGGAAGCTCTATGGCAGGTGTTATTGATATATGGTGTTGGTGGTGTTTCTTCGAATGGAATCAAAAGTATATGACGATAGTAAAGCGTGTGTAAGGATATATGGAGTTGAAAGATTGTTTTAATATTAATAGCGGAGTGAGGCAGGAATGTGCTATGTCTTCTTGTTATTCAGTTTGTTAATGGATGGGGTTATGAAAGAATTAGAGGTGGGATGGCAAGGATGGTGTTAGAATTAGTTGTGGAGCTACCTAAAATTGACTCCGACTCCGACTCCACTCCCTTCAAAATTACCGACTCGCCGACTCCACGACCTCGCTGACCTCCATTGATTCGGTTAGAATGATGGAGATGGAAGAGAGTGGAGGATGCCCTACCTATTATATGGTGGATGATTTGGTTTTTGTGTGAGAATCTGAGAGAGTTTGAGAGGGTTGTAGAGAGATTTGGCAGAGTGTGTAAAAGAAGATGTTTGAAGGTTGAATGCAGATAAGAGTAAGGTTATGGCTGGGGTGAGGACAGTCCTGGTGTGAAGTTAAGTGAGATGGTGAGCAGCTGGAACAAGTGTCTAGGTTTAAATATTTAGTATATATGTTGGATGAAAAGGGAACGGATGATGCAGAGTGTAGTAGGAAAGTTGTGAATGGCAGGAGGTGGCTGGTGCAATTATTAAATCGTTGATGAATGCAAAGGGACTAAGTCCTGAGTGTTAGGGTCTTACCTGAGGGTATGTTTTATAATAATAATGATAATGTTGAAAATTTACTATATACAAACCAATGAATTGCCTAAATACCGTAATTAATGTCATATTGAAAAACTAAAAAGTAACGGAGTAACGACACTTCGTTACTTTTCCTTTATGAAACGGAATAACGATAACACAACTACTTGTTTCCGAGTAACGGTAACGGAACTACTTTTTTGAGTAACGATGCCCACCTCTGTATATATATATATATATATACATATATATATATATATATATATATATATATATATATATATATATATATATATATTTATATATATATATATATATATATATATATATATATATATATATATATATATATATATATATATATATATATATATATATTATTATAGAAATCGATTTTTGATATACTTTTTAGATTATCTTTATATTAGATTTTTTAGAGATCAGTTTGAAATAACATTTATATTAATTTTAAGGGTATGCATGAGACACGAACTTTTGTCAACGGTACCCCTGACCAGTGAGTGTTGGGTAAAATTGTTTTAAACCAGTGGTTCTCATTTATGGGTCCCGACCCAAAAGTGGGTCGCAAACTATCTTACTAATTTATATTTCTTTTGCATTTGTTTATTTTAATTGTTCATATATAATAGAATTTTATTTTTCTAATAAATATTAAAATAATTTACCAATTTTCCTAATGGCGTTAACTCGAAACCATCGAATTATATATATATATATATATATATATATATATATATATATATATATATATATATATATATATAATATATATATATATATATATATATATATATATATATATATATATATATATATATATATATATATAACCATTTTTTAATTTCAAAATAGAATCACGGGTCGCGAAGTTGACCTTCCTTTTAATTTTGGGTCGCGGTCAAAAAAGTTAAGAACCAATTTTAAGCCTTTAAAAAAAAATAAAATAAAAAAAATCTGGCATCAAGTAGGTTATAAATATGAAATTTTATATTTGACTTGATTTTTCGCGAGTTTTTAACGTTTTTCTTTACTTTAGGACTCATTTCTAAACATTTCTTGAAAATTGGCTATACCCCTAAAACAGACAAATGTTATAAATATGAAAATTTAGGAGGCCAATGATATCATTTCGCATCTTTTTAAAAGAAAGGTTTTAACGCTCAAAATTAACAATTATATTATTTCCTAAAGATCTAGTTAAAAAAAAAAATTTTACCTATAGCAATAGCAAGGCATATATATATGTATATATTAGATAGAGAGAGAGGAGAGAGAGAGAGAGAAAATATATATATATATATATATATATATATATATATATATATATATATATATATATATATATATATATATATATACTATATATATATATATATATATATATATATATATATATATATATATATATGAGGAGATTCCTGTACTGTGTTGTTTCTCAAAGCTTAGCACGAGCCAACATCATAGAAACGACCGATCTTTTTACAAATTTCATAGTTACGGTAAAATTCTTATTTTTTTGTGAAAATTGGTCAAATGAATGAAAATAATACATAATAAATATAAAATGTAAAATTTAAAAAAAGTGTAAGAATCATCGCTATTAAATAATGCTATTTTTCAATCCATTAAAAATGGTGACAGTTCGTGCCGTAGAGAGCTATGGTAGATTGTGTGTGTGTGTGTATTAAGCCTATAAAATTACTTATATTGTTGCATTTGGCATCTCTTAGTTACATTCTCTTTATGTATAAATAATCAAGACTATAATTATTTTTAAATATTAAGAGAGAGAGAGTATATATATATATATATATATATATATATATATATATATATATATATATATATATATATATATATATATATATATATATATATAGAGAGAGAGAGAGAGAGAGAGAGAGAGAGAGAGAGAGAGAGAGAGAGAGAGAAAGAGGTCGTTAAATTCAGAATTGTAGAAACATACTATATATTGTTATATGGTATATATATAAAAGTAAAGAAGATGAAAGAAAGTATGTTATATATATATATATATATATATATATATATATATATATATATATATATATATATTTCCTACTTAGAAATTACCAATCTAATCAAAATAAAATATATTTTAATTAGATTCCTATAAAATGTTCTTTATTCTAAATTTTTCATTAGAAGCTATTCCGACGGAATTTTTCCTTCTCCGTTCCGTTAATCGTTTTTTTCATCACCTCCAAAAATTTTTGGATTACCGAGTTTGAATATTATCAAAAACAAATAATTTTGTTTTAATATCGAAAACTACCTATATAACTAAAATACGAATATATTTTAATTATATTTCTAGAAAAGATTCTTAAATCTATAATAAGAATATATTTTAATTATATTCCCAGAAAACATCATTAAAATCTGGATTTGCCATTACTTTTCCCCCCCCAAAAAAAACCACGTGTTTCTTGGAAATCATATAACAACTAATTCCAATAGTTTTTTTCCTTCTCTTAATTAAAAATCAATAAAGTAAATTAATAATCAATTATTAACAAAAAAAAATACATTCGTAAAAGTTTTAAAAGTTTTAGAAAAAACTTGAAAAGTTCCCAATCTTTATACACGTGTAAACGACGAATTTTGGGAAGTTTCGCTCATTTTATTCATTAATTTATTTTATCATATTTAACACGTAATTAAGCTTAACTGTAGTCACATATTAATATTCCAAATTTTTTTTTAACTATTTTAATGATTTTAAACCGAAAATTTTATCAATTATAGAAAATAGAAAAAATAAATAGGATAGCATTTTGCATGAACTTTCGTTCAGTCTCCTTGATCTCTTTCCACCAGACAATAATAATTTTTTTTAAGAGAGAGTGATTAAATGCAGTTAAATAATTTTAAGAACCTACCGTGATTTGTTTTGTGCCAGTGCTTATAAATATTTGTCGCGTACCGTACCTTAATATTTAAACCGAAGTTTAATTTTGGTAAGAAATTTTTATTTTTAATTTGCTCTTATTTTGCATGAATAATAAGAACACGCGCATGCGCTTCTTAGACCTGATCTAGGTAGAAATAAGCATGCTTTGTAATCATAAAAAAAAAAAAAAAAAAAATTTAATTTTAAATCATCATAATAAGAGTTATAATAATAAATAATTTTTGAAAATCTTTTTAATAAGTAATTATGATAATAATAATAATTATATATATAATTATAATAATAAAAAAAAAATTAATTATAAAATTCAATTTTTTTATAATAATAATAAATAATTTTTGAAAATCATTTTAATAAATAATTATAATAATAGAATAATAATTTTGATTTTTTTTAATAATTTTAATAATAATAAATAATTATATATATAATTATAAAAATATTAATTAAAATAATCATATAGATAATTATAATAATAATAATAATTATATAAGTAATTATAATAATAATAAAAAAAAAATTAATTATAAAATTCATTTTTTTATATAATAATAATAAAAATAATAATAAATAATTTTTAAAAATCATTTTAATAAATAATTATAATAATAGAATAATAATTTTGATTTTTTTTAATAATTTTAATAATAATAAATAATTATATATATAATTATAAAAATATTAATTGAAATAATCATATAGATAATTATAATAATAATAATAATTATATAAATAATTATAATAATAATAAAAAATTAATTATAAAATTCAATTTTTTTATAATAATAATAAAAATAATAATAAATAATTTTTGAAAATCATTTTAATAAATAATTATAATAATAGAATAATAATTTTGATTTTTTTTAATAATTTTAATAATAATAAATAATTATATATATATAATTATAAAAATATTAATTAAAATAATCATATAGATAATTATAATAATAATAATAATTATATAAATAATTATAATAATAATAATAAAAAAAAAATAATTTTAAAATTCAATTTTTTTATAATAATAATAAAAATAATAATAAATAATTTTTGAAAATCATTTTAATAAATAATTATAATAATAGAATAATAATTTTGATTTTTTTTAATAATTTTAAAAATAATAAATAATTATATATATGATTGTAAAAATATTAATTGAAATAATCATATAGATAATTATAATAATAATAATAATTATATAAATAATTATAATAATAATAATAAAAAAAAAATAATTTTAAAATTCAATTTTTTTATAATAATAATAAAACTAATAATAAATAATTTTTGAAAATCATTTTAATAAATAATTATTATAACAAATTTTTTTTTTTAATTTTTCACGCATCTTACGTTTGCGAATCTCGGATAAAATTTAAAAGCAGTAGTGAGCCTAATTTTATTGTATATTTATTTTAAGCTGCCCTGTAGAATTTTTGTGCTCATTTTTATATTAGTTTTCATTTTAAAATGCATGGTAGATCTGACCCTAATTTTATTGTATATTTATTTTAAGCTGCCCTGTAGAATTTGTTGTGCTCATTTTTATATTAATTTTCCTCATTTTCACTGTAGATTTTAGAGCTAACTTTATTGTATATTTATTTTAAGCTGCCCTGTAAAATTTGTTGTGCTCATTTTTATATTAGTTTTCATTTTAAAATGCATGGTAGATCTGACCCTAATTTTATTGCATCTTATATTTCTTCGTATTCATTAACTTTCACCTACCTTTATCGTTTTTGGGAAATGTTTTGATTTATGTTCTGTTTTTTTATTATATTAATTTTTCAATTTTTTTTAATGTTTCATAATTTTGGGGATAAATGATGTATTTATTATTAACTTTTTTTTCCACGCTTTGAGATAAAATACTTATGTATTTTTTTTTCTCATTTACCCCCAGGCGTGGTGTATAGGGATAGAATTCCCACTTCTGATATAGATGCGAAATAAACACGTTGTACTTACAAGAGCTTGAATTATTTTATCCTACAAAAAAATTAGGAGAAAAGTGGCGCGTCCCTTGCCATTCCTGGCATTACACCAACGCCATTATTAATTTCGGAAGAGGAGCGATAAGAGTTCGCATTACGGTACGTGAAATATTCTTTATTCTTAACTTGCACTTGCACATTCATTTTATAATTTACCGGAGAATACGGTAGACATCTCCAAACATACAGCCACAAAATTACAGGCAATTCCTTTTTATAACGATTGCCCCGTTCTCCATTAAAAAGACCATCACAAAATAGTAAGTGATGCCAGTCTTAACTTCCCCGTCCGGAGACATTCTATATGACGAAGAAAACATCTCCAAATCATAGAATGCAATTAAGGCATTTCCAGAAGACTGAGTGTAGTCCTCATCAGTCTCCTTCCTTCGAGCCAAACCATACCGCTCAAACCTCATATTACAATAGGAGAAGAGCCCTAACTTACTCTTCTCATTCTTATGGAAGATTTCCATACAATCAGGGTCCACCTGACGATCTACATTTTTCCGATTGGAACTCCAATTACCAAAATAAACGAAGAGCCAAGACACTCTTCACCCATTTTTCCAATCATGATGATTTCTCCCAAGAGTGGAGATTTCCCCAACCCTTAAGCAGTTATTGCACCGGTGATCGCCCGAGAGCTCACCAGCAATATCTTCACCAGGCTCACCGACAAGGTTTAGCCCCAAACTACCACAACTATGGAGGTAAACGAAGAGCACCTGATGCTCTCATGCCTCCCCAACTGAAAAATTTTGAGAACTCCTTTGACAATTCGGAAGTCACAGGATCATTTTTAGAGAAGAGTGACCAGAGCAAGTCCAATTCTGTCTCCCTCCAACGAACCAGTGATTTCCCTAGTGTTTCTCAACTATTGTTTTCTCCTCCACCTCCTTCCTCCTATAATAAATGTGTTAAAATTTGTGACGACTCATCCTCCGAGTCTAGTGAAAAAGCAGAGATAATTAATTTAGAAAAATATAGTGAAAATTTAGAAAAGCCTAGTGTTAATTTAGAAGGCATAAAAATAAAGAAGCAAAATATTGCATTTTTAAAATTAGGCAATTTTAACAAAAATGAACACACCCTAAGAGATGATAAGAATTCTCAAATGCACCCCACGTTAGGTACACTAAATATAAAGAATTTTGTTCCGGATAATACCAATATCCGAGGTTGTACCAATGTTAACATTGGTACTAACTTACTTAGCTTGCAAAACACCTTTAGTACAACACAGGTGAATGGGCTAAAACCCAATAGTGAAAATTATGTAAATAAATGTGATAACGGTGATGGCACCCACATTTATCCTTCCAAAACTTTTGATAGTTGGGCTAATGATCGATTAGCCCAACACGAAAATGTTAAAAAAATTATTGGGGGAAATGATATAATTAATTTTAGGGAAAAACAGAGGGTTAACACTAATCCTAACACTTGTTCTGATACAAAAAACATATGTAGATTAAATAATGTTTTTCCTACACCATCTCCTCTCCCACATTCAGTAGATAGTATTCCTACTATGCTTACCATACCTTCACAACCTATACATAACACCCTACCTACTCCTAACCTTATACCTAACATCCTACCTACTCCTACCAATATGGCTAATCCTATGCCTAACACCCTACCTACTCCTAACCTTATACCTAACATCCTACCTACTCCTAACCCTATACCTAACATCCTACCTACTCCTAACCTTATACCTAACATCCTACCTACTCCTACCAATATGGCTAATCCTATGCCTAACACCCTACCTACTCCTAACCTTATACCTAACATCCTACCTACTCCTACCAATATGGCTAACCCTATGCCTAACACTCTCCCTACTCCTACCACTTTGCCTAAACCTATGCCTAACACTCTAAATACTCCTACCACTAGCCCTAACACTATGTTTACTACCATACCTACTCCTACCACTATGACTAACGCTATGTTTACTACTATAGCTACTCCTACCACTATGCCTAACGCTATGTTTACTACTATAGCTACTCCTACCACTATGCCTAACGCTATGTTCGCTACCATAACTACTCCTAACAATATGCCTAACTCTATGCTTACTACTGTAACTACGACTAACAATTCTCACAATGCTCTACCTACGCCTAACAGCTTCCAAAATGCTTTACCTATGCCTAACAACTTCCAAAATGTTATACCTACGCCTAACAGCTTCCAAAATCCTATACCTACGCCTAACAGCTTCCAAAATGTTATACCTACGCCTAACAGCTTCCAAAATGTTATACCTACGCCTAACAGCTTCCAAAATTTTATACCTACGCCTAACAGCTTCCAAAATCCTATACCTACGCCTAACAGCTTCCAAAATGTTATACCTACGCCTAACAGCTTTCAAAATGCTATACCTATGCCTAACCACTTCCAAAGTACTATGCCTAACCCTCAACCTATGCCTAACATTAGTAGTTATACAACTAATCCTAACAATCCTACGCCTACTGCTGACCTACTAAATCTTTTTGATCCTATAAATATACCTAAGGAACCCATGCACCCGGTGCAGGATACAATAACTTCCGATTCTATGCTTACTGCAGATCTACTTAACTTTTTCGATCCTAATACTGTCTCTACTACACACTCTACTTCGGTGACAGACAGCATGAATTTTTCTAACCCTATGGATCCTTTAACAACCGCTCTTGCTACAATGCATGAAAGAACTAATCCAAATGATACGATTGATTTACTAACAGCATCCGCTAAACCAGTGTCAAATAGCGCACTCCTTTCGAACTTGATGCAAAAACCGGCATCCGCGATTATAACGACCGATGATAAAATTACTCCAAATTATAACATGCCCCCAACTCCGGTAACGAACTTAAACTCTGTCCATGAGATACCATTCCTCCTCCTCCTACTACTACTGCTACCACTATTACTAGTCCTTCCTATCAAAGTTCTCAACCTCTACTAATTCCATCTCAAGATATTACTTTATCTTCCGCTTTTACTAATGATAGCCAAATCCTATTAAATAATGCCCACAAAGCAAACCCGCTAATAGGACCCGCGTATATTTTAAAAGCAAATATAAATTACAAAAACTATATATTAGAAGACAGAGAACTGATTTTAGATAGCGGTAGTAACAGTAGCCTCTGCAGGTACTCTTTCATTTGTGAAATGGAAGAGACATTTAACATAAACATACCATTAAAACCCACAGAAATTACACTACGTTCTATCACGGGTTCAGAATTTTACCAAATGGGTACAATAATTTTTGACTTAACTTTACACGGGGAAACTATACCAGTTAACTTTATAGTCATATGTGACAATCTTTGTGGTTTTAGTACACCTTTCTTACTAGGTACCAATTTCCTAAATAACCCAAGAATAAACTTACAAACAAAACAAAATACAATTGAAGTAACAACAAATAACCTTCCTATCCCCATACCACTTACCCACCAATACCCTACCAAAAAGAAATCCCCCAGCATACATGCTAAACATACAGAGGTAAACCATACAGAGACTATGCCCCTCTACTCCGACGACATTTCTACTCCTAACAATCTTTTAATTGATACTGACGTTTCCTATAATTTATCTACTTTAGAAGACACAGAAATAGCTCCTTATTCTAAATACACTCTTTCTGTTAAAGCTTTTCCCCTGCTCATACTACTCCTCCTGACAATTTTATTCTGTCCACAGAGAACACTTATATCAGCAACTTTCTTTTTGCTGGTAGTGTACTGAGTTCGGCCTCCGATGGCCAAGTTCTCCTGGACATAATAAATATGAGCGCTTCTTCACAATTCCTTCCTCAAAATACCGTCCTAACCAGGGCTAATCCTATTATAGTTCTTGACGAACCCCTCCAAACGTCCAATGTAAATTTGGCAACTTCTTCCAAAGGTTTAACTCCAACTCAGCTTAGAAATACTTTCAAAAAACTCGTCCAGGAATCTTTCAAAAATAATGAAGATTGCTGTACCACATTACAAGATCCAGATCAGTTAGAAAAGTTAATTGATCTGTTGATGACTTACAGAGATGTAATAGCCTTAGAAGATGATGAAGTCCCCATTTGTCCGTTAACTAAATTTTCCATACAACTTAAAGAAAACGCTCCAAAGGTACTGTACCGACCACAGTACCGCCTCCCCCATAAATACTTGACCCAGATAGACGATTGGGTCAAGTCCGCCCAACAAAAAGGGTACATCCGTCCAATCAGTAGTCCCCATTCGAGCCCTCTGCTCGTCATTCCGAAGAAAAACTCCTCAACTCCAAGAATTGTGGCCGATTACAGGCACATTAACGCACATACGGTGTTAGACCGCTTCCCCCTGCCTTGTATTGCTGACATCCTCTCTACGCTGGGAAAATCCAAAATTTTCAGCAGTCTCGATCTTCTCGACGCTTACCATTGTCTGGAAATCGAGGAAGAGACACAACCGCTACTAGCCTTCCGCACTCCGCGAGGTCAGTATGCACCAACAAGACTCAATTTTGGTTTGTCCAATGCACCCCCAGTGTTCGCAAGGACAATGGAAATGGTGTTGTCTCACCTCCTAGGTGACGCGTGCAGAGTCTTCTTGGACGATGTCTTAATACTTGGGGAAACATTAAAAGAACATTTGGGTAACTTAGAAAAGGTTTTCCAATCTTTTAGAAAGAATAAGATGAAGATCAAACTTGCTAAATGTAAGTTTCTCCGAAACAGCCTCCTTTTTCTGGGTTTTAAAATTTCCCAAGACGGAATCTCACCTGACCCCATAAAACTCCAGACTCTTACTACTTTCAAACCTCCTACTAACGTAGCAGAAACCAGATCTTTGCTTGGTTTCCTGAACTACTTTAATCACTTGATAGACTCCTACTCCGTCCTTGCTAAACCTATAACAAAATTGCTACAAAAGAATGCAACATTTTTCTGGGGACCCGAGCAACAAAGAGCTTTTCTTATCTTAAAAGATAAGTTGTTACTCCAACCCCAATTAAGATTTCCTGATTACTCCAAGGAATTTTATATCAACACTGATGCCTCTAACCTAGGGCTCGGTGCTGTCCTATACCAATTAGACGAGAATGGCAAAGAAAAGCCATTATCCTTCATCTCCAGAGCACTAAACAAATCCGAAGCTAACTATAAAACTATCGAACAAGAAGCATTGGCCATAGTCTTTGCTTTGCAAAAGTTCAAAAATACGGTATTCGGTTATCCGCTTACAATTATCACGGATAACCAACCGTTGATTCACCTCATACGTCATAAACAACTTACAGGACGTTTAGAAAGATGGAATTTATTCATAGCCCACTTTAATCCAACGATCATTTACAAACAAGGCAAACTTAATATTATTCCTGACTATTTAAGTAGAAATCCTCCTCCTCCTCCGTACTTCTTACTGGAACTATCCCTTTGACTAAAGAAAATATTGTAAATGAACAAAAGACATGTAAACGCCTTAAAACCATCTATGAATATGCAAAACCCATCATCTCTCATAACAAACCTCTTTCCGAACAAGACACTCTTGCTGACACTTACCCCCATGTTCTAATCGATGACATTTTGCATTATGCAACACAGTCTGGACGTTTCCTTATCCAAGTACCAGACACATTAATCCACTCCGTCATCGAACACTCCCATGCCTCCTTAGCAGCGGGACACTGCGGAACGCAGAGAACCGAATTTAGAATTCGAGAACGTTACATTTTCCCCAAATTACATACACTTACAAATGATTATTGTACTACATGTCCTTCCTGCCAAAACATTAAAGGTAATACTCCAAAAAACGCCCCCATAAAAGCATACCCCCTCCCCTATGAACCTTTTTCCAGAGTCCACCTAGACATTTTAGGACCTTTACCACAATGCAAAATTACACAATGTAAATATATCCTTTGCATGAAAGACTCTCTTACTAGGTATGTTGAACTTGTCCCCCTAAAACAACATACTACCAAAGACATTGCACAGGCTATCCTAGAGAGGATAATCTGTCGCCATTCTACTCCAGAGGTAATTATTTCCGATCGAGCACCGGAACTAACCTCCCAACTTTTTAAAGAGATATGTGCCCAATGGCGAATAAAGGCAGTTAACATAGTTGTGCGACACGCCCAGAGTAATGCATTGGTTGAAAAAGAAAATCATAAGATAAGCAATTATCTACGACACTATGTCAACACCAATCATAATGACTGGGGTCAATACATTCCATTCACACAAACTGCCATAAATTCAACCTACCATTCCGCCATCGGTACCTCCCCACACTTCCTCCTTTACACTTACAACAAACGACTTCCTTGGGACCTTCCAAACTATTCATCCCCTTTTACTTCTACACAACCACCCCGTAAGTACATAAATGATTATGTTGATGAAATAGCCGAGCGAGCCCATTTAATTAGAGACCAAGCTCGAGAACATTTACAAGCTGAAACAGAAAAGCAAATCCTAAAACAACTACCTAAATCTGGTGCTATCCAAATGAAAATAGGCGATTTAGTTCACATCTTGAACGTCCTAAAGCCTAAACAAACCCCCAAACTTGCCCAGAAATGGACAGGTCCTTATAGAATCCTACAGTTTGTTCCTTTTAACAAACTGTTACTCCAATGTCTAAATTCTTCAAAATCTTTCATTGTCCACAGGGATAACGTAAAAATATCTAAAGTTACAAATAATTTCCAACCCCTTCCCCAACAACAACCCCACGGCGACCTACATACAAAAACAAGACCTCCTCCAAAACAAATTCAACAAATTACAATACCCCAACAACCCATACGAAACATACCACATACCATATACGCTCCACCAAACACAATATTCCCTACACAAACCCAACAACGACCACAAAGTCAACCACCAAATACACCAACAACTCCTTTACACATACCTTCCCTACACCGACAAAATTTACAACAAAGACAGTTATTCCCACATGAAGAAACTGCATCCCCAGAACAAATTTCTCCAACACCATACAGACCTCCTTTGCTACAAAGACAACAAATACCACCGGAAGAACCCACTTCCCATGAAGCATCCTCCCATGCACATATAAGATCACCTATGAAAAATTTCCAAATCTTACCTTCCCCTCCAAAATTACAACCTTTACAAAGACTTACATCACCACCACCACCACTCCTTCCTAGATTTTCTTTAGACGAACCTCCAACCTTACCCCCTAGAGCTCCTTCTCAAGAAACAATCCAACCACAACCCCCTACTTTAGCAGAAATATCTCCCCCCACCCCTCCAGACACCAGGGTGAATGATCCATCCTACAGACCTTCCTTAACATTTAGAAATCCTGACATCCCACACCCCATGCAATTACGAAACAGACAACAACCTGCTACTATTATGAGAGGACAAAGAGAATTTATTTTACCTCCTAAACAAACTTTTCCTGCAGGTAGAGGTCATCCACCTCCACGACCTCCCCCACCAACTTAAAAATTTCCTTTTTCTCCCCCAGGGGAACATCACATATTTGTAAACATATGTGAAACATAATAACATCTTTGAAACAAACACCATCAAAGACATTATTTTTAAGAAACTATCTCCAACATTTCTAAAGATGCAAATTAAACATTAAAACCAGAAAATTTTTAAAAGACAAAGAAACATTATTTAAAAACTTTATGAACTAGTTAAATTACATCTTAAACATTAACAACATAATCAAATTTAATACTTTTCATTTATTTAAATTAAATATCAACAGCATAATCAAATTCATTTTAATTTTTCTATTATATCTTAAATACCAACAACATAATCAGTTTAATATTTTTCATCCATTTTGTAACTTAAATACTAACAACACAATCAAGTCCAATATTTTTCACTTATTTTATAACTTAAATAATAACAACCTAATCATCCCAAAAAGAAATTTATCATAACATAACCTTTGAAAATACATTTCCAAATCTCAATTCTCACATCCATTCTACACATTAAAGCAACTCTATCTATTTATCCAAATTTAGAATCCATTGACACCTATTAAAGAACATTTTTTTAAGACCGTTTCTTTCCTTTCTTTTTCTCCCGAGCCGGGTCTATTTCCTACTTAGAAATTACCGATCTAATCAAAATGATGACTTTATTTTAATTAGATTTCTATAAAATGTTCTTTATTCTTAATTTTATTAGAAGCTATTCCAATTGACTTTTCCACCCCCTCCATTAATCTTTTTTTTTTCCTCACAAACAAATAATTTTTTTCAATATAGAACATTTTAAAACGCAAATAAATATTAAAATCTAATAAATAATTTTCCGTAATAAAACTAACTTAATTTTAATTCAAATGCTCAAGCAATTCTCTCATTTTCGAAATTTTCAAATCCACGTGTTCAAAGTACATTAAAATAACATGAGACGCCCGAAAGCTAAAGTTCTATTTTCAATATTTTGTTTTTTTTAGTTTTCTAACTCAATTTTCATTGGATTTGTTTCATTTATATACCGTTTTAATCGTTATATAAAAACGAATTCATTGAACTTATCCCTTAATAAATCAAACGAACTCTAAAAGAATATTAGGAAATCACATACAATCATTTTTTTAAAGGCTGAAAGAATGAAATGGAGGTTATAGGCTGAAAGAGTGAACAAACTGGTTCCTTTCTTTTTCAGACAACAAACTATTTATTAAATATTAAAATTATATTTAAAAGTCAAACTGATAAAAAAAAATTAATAATAAATTACTTAATAACAAAAGTACATTCTAAAACAATTTTAAAAGATTTTAGAAAATACATTACAATAACAAATTCAGATTTGGATACACGTGTAAAACGAAAAATTTTGAAGTTTTTCGGTCACTTTGATTCCTAAAAAAAAAAAATTTTTTTTATCATCTTCAACAAGTACATAAAGTTAGAATCAGTTGCGTTTTAATATTCTTAATTTTTTTTCTTAATTTTAATGACGCTAACCCAAAAGTTTTTTTTTACCAAAAACAAAAAAAAAATTAACTGCTGTACTGTTCCCTCAAGATTTCGTTCAACTTTCAAAAGCCATCGCGATTCCACGCATTTTTTTTGAGGAGTCGTTATCGGAAGATTTTGATGCGTGGTTTGCTTTGGAAAAACGGGGAATTAATTTTTTAAGAGAGAGTGATTAAATGCAGTGAAATAATTTTAAGAACCTACCGTGATTTTTTTTGTGCCAGTGCTTATAAATATTTGTCGCGTACCGTACTTAAAGTTTTAAATCGAATTTAATTTTTGGTAAGCCATTTTTATTTTTAATTTGTTCTTATCTTGCATGACCACGCGCTGTAACATGCCCTCAGGCAGCTTGGACCTAATTTATGTTGGAAATACGCATGAATTGTAATAATAAAAATAATTATATATATATATAATTATAAAAATATTAATTGAAATAATTATAATATTAATAATAGTAATATGAATACTAAGATTGATTATAAAATTCAATTTTTTTATAAAAATTATAATAATAATAATAATAATAATAAAAAAAAAAAAAAAATTATCATCTTCAACAAGTACATAAAGTTAGAATCAGTTGCGTTTTAATATTCTTAATTTTTTTTCTTAATTTTAATGACGCTAACCCAAAAGTTTTTTTTTACCAAATACAAAAAAAAATTAACTGCTGTACTGTTCCCTCAAGATTTCGTTCAACTTTCAAAAGCCATCGCGATTCCACGCATTTTTTTTTGAGGAGTCGTTATCGGAAGATTTTGATGCGTGGTTTGCTTTGGAAAAACGGGGAATTAATTTTTTTAAGAGAGAGTGATTAAATGCAGTGAAATAATTTTAAGAACCTACCGTGATTTTTTTGTGCCAGTGCTTATAAATATTTGTCGCGTACCGTACTTAAAGTTTTAAATCGAATTTAATTTTTGGTTAGATGGTGGTATATTCTAGCGTTAAATAAAATTATGTTGCGATCCATTTTTCTTTTACTCTTTAAACCCACTACAAACAAAGTAGTAAATATATATATATATATATATATATATATATATATATATATATATATATATATATATATATATATATATATATATATATATATATATATATATATATAAAGATATATATATATATATATATATATATATATATATATATATATATATATTTATATATATATATATATATATATATATATATATATATATATA
>JABUQX010148381.1:30000-32500 GCA_015478945.1 Trachelipus rathkii | reverse complement strand
AGCTATAAGTGTTCGAATTGTGCACCGCCTCGTCGTAGACAGTGTTTATATCGTTCACGCAGATTCTCAAACATATCCCAGAAGAGAAGTTGTTCCAGACCTTTGTCAAGCGCTGTCCAACCTGTATCCGGTAGGAACATTCACCTATGTTGTTAAACAATCTGCGAACGAACGTATCATTCACGTTCAATTTTAAGGACGTTGCATCAATGTAATGGGTACTCACTGCAGTTAGACGAGTTCGCTGATATTGTAGGTCTTGTAATTGTGCAGGATTTTGTATAAAGTATGAGAATAGTAAGGGAATTGAAGATTTGCTTTTATGCGAAAGTTTATAAATTCATACCACTGGTGAGAACATCTTTAATTGTATCTATAATTTCATGAACACCTGCAGTATATGATGGGATTAATGGGTTGAAGTATGTAGTAATGGTGTCAAGCAATGGTCAGGAAAGTGGCAGGCGCGGTGACACGAAAATAAAAAGAAGCAAAAAACTATTTCAAATACACGTAAACATGTGGTAGACGAAGCTTTTTAAATTATTAATTTTATTAAAAGTTAAATATTAATGTTATAATTAACTTATTTAAAATCAGATATGAATATATGGATAATTACCTCAATCCTGCTTTTACATTCATCCGATCGGTGACTTTCAAGAGAAAAAATCTTTAGAAATGCTGCACGAGTTGTCATATTTTCAGGATTTTTTTTTTTAATTATTAACTTATTATTTTACAACCATTTCGCAGTGATACAAAATTGTTTATAATAGCGACATATTCAAAAAATTAAATGAAATATCTTTATCACTTCAAAGAGAAAACGTTAACATTTTTAATGCAAGAGATAAACAATTTCAATTGTGTCGAAATTTGAATATTTGAACCCCCAAAGTAGAGAATGCCAATTTGGTCGCGTTCCTAAAACTTTAAGTATTTTCTCGAAGAAATCAAACTTGATGCGAAACTCGCACTGACATTGTTGACCATCTTCACAATTTACTAACGACTATAAATCAGGATTCTTCAAACTTAAAGGAAAATTTTAATGACTAGGTTAAAAATTCATTGGGTGCAAGATAACCCAGCCCTGTTTTCAGGGATAGATTTTGCAAATCTAATCGATATTACTTCTGACAATCAACCATAACAAAAGTTTAAAGAGGTTTCCCTCATTTCTTTTTGCGAAGATTCACGCGAAGAAAACCTAAGTTGTCGTGGACAGCTATCAAGAAACTGCTGCTATTCGTCAGCACGTAATTTTGTGAAACTGGATTCTTCCTATATTCTGGAATCAAAATACTCCAGACATGCAAGTACAATTGTCAGGAAATTAAACCGGATAAAAGAAAAATTTGACAACAAAGCAAATTTTACACCCATTCAATAAAATACATTGGTTTTTAAGGCACCCTACCTTGAATCTTGAAAATTTGTCACCTTTGGTTCCGCTTCTAAATTTAATTGGAAAACAGGGATTTAAGTATTACGGTAATGAAGTATGTAAGGCTCGATTAGGTTATTTTTTCAGTTTATTTAAGATTAAAGTTAGATAGGATAGTTTGGCTTAATTTAGGCTTGCATATTAATTATTTTAAGACGTTATTTTATCTCGACTTTTGATTTGTACAATTATAAATTGAATCCCTTTTTTTAATGAACATTAATAATAATAACAATAATAATAATAATAATAATAATAATAATAATAATACATAATACACACACACACACACACACACACACACATGGCGACACACACACACACACACACACACACACGACACACACACACACACACACACATGGCACACACACACACACAATACGACATTACTGACAATGAATACTAATAATAATAAATATTTGAGTGCTCAAATATTTTGAATGATTTTTAATTATTCATGATGTTTGAGTTTCCATCCAACATGACAAAAGCGTTTCTGCTTGGCTATTGGTTTATTATTATTACTGATATTATTATTTATTTATTTCATTATTTATTATTTATTATTATTTATTTATTTATTATTATTTATTTATTATTATTTTATTATTATTATTTATTTATTATTATTTATTAATTATTTATTAATATTTATTATTATTTATTTATTTATTATTTATTATTATTTATTATTTATTATTATTATTATTATTATTATTATTATTATTATTATTATTATTATTATTATTATTATTATTTATTTATTTATTATTATTTTATTTTTTTGTTATTTATTTATTTCTTTAATATTTTTTATTATTATTATATATTAAATAATTGACTACTCAAAATTAATTAATTAATGTTATCCTGTGTTAGTGTTATTATTATTATTATTATTATTATTATTATTATTATTATTATTATTATTATTATTATTTATTATTATTATTATTATTATTATTATTATTATTATTATTATTATTATTATTATTATTATTATTATTATTATTATTATTATTATTATTATTATTATTATTATTATTA
>JABUQX010148381.1:10000-15000 GCA_015478945.1 Trachelipus rathkii | reverse complement strand
TATTATTATTATTATTATTATTATTATTATTATTATTATTATTATTATTATTATTATTATTATTATTATTATTATTATTATTATTAACATTATTATTTACATTATTATTTACATTATTATTATATTAAATTATTATTTACACTTATTATTTACATTATTATTAACATTATTATTTACATATATTTACATTATTATTATTTACATATATATTTTACATTATATTTATCATTATTATTATTATTATTATTATTGATATATATTATTAATATGAACATATATATATATATATATTATTGCATATTATTATTATTATTATTATTATTATTATTATTATTATTATTATTATTATTATTATTATTATTATTATTATTATTATTATTATTATTATTAATTTGGGAGCCGGAGATATATAACGGTTTTGATGTTCACCGCTTAGAAAGTTATTTCTAACTTTCTAAGCCAGTAACCTCATCGATCACACTATCATCTTAATTTTTAATAAGTAGCTTTGATGTTTAAAGTAAATACTAAAAAGAATTCAGGCGCCGAACGTATAACAGTTTTGATGTTCACTGTTTAGAAGGTTAGTTCTAACGTTCTAGTCCGGTGACCGCATTTAGCCTCAAACTGGCATTGAGTGGACTGTAAAGTCTTCGCTAGTCGGTGTTCTGTAGTCTTCTTCTTCTTTTTCTTCTTCTTCTTCTTCTTCTTCTTCTTCTTCTTCTTCTTCTTCTTCTTCTTCTTCTTCTTCTTCTTCTTTTATTATTCTTCTTCCTTCTTCTTTCTTCCTCCCCCCCTTTCTTCTGTCTTTTTCTTCTTCTTCTTCTTCTTCTTCTTCTTCTTCTTCTTCTTCTTCTTCTTCTTCTTCTTCTTCTTCTTCTTCTTCTTCTTCTTCTTCTTCTTCTTCTTCTTTTTTTTCCTCTTCTTTAATTTCAATTATTATTTTAACCATTTAGGGTTAAAATGTAAATATCCTTGAAACTGTTTAATTACTTAAAAAATTATTAATATCATAATTAGTAGCCAGAAATAAGTAAAATATGGAAATAAAAATTATAGCAATAAAAGAAATTTACCTTTGAGAGTCTGTGCCGTGTCCCTGAGTGTAAAGGCACTCAAAACTGCAGGTGGACTTGTTCCTTTCTCATTGAAGGCGCGAATCACAACAGCGAACTCTTTTCCAGATTTCAACTCTGAGAGGCTGTTAAGAAGAGGAAAAATTTAGGAATGATAATTTTTTTAAATTTAATATAATGAAATAAAACCAAATACTACTTCTACTACTACTAGTTCTCATAATAATAATAATAATAATAATAATAATAATAATAATAATAATAATAATAATAATAATAATAATAATAATAATAATAATAATATAATAATAATAATAATAATAATAAAATAATAATAATAATAATAATAATAATAATAATAATAATAATAATAATAATAATAATAATGATAATGATAATGATAATGATAATAATAATAATAATAATAATAATAATAATAATAATAATAATAATAATAATAATAATAATAATAATAATAATAATAATAATAATAATAATAATAATAATAAAACTAGTAGCGCAGAAGGTCTTCACCCCCGATTTTTATAAAAATTACAGGATATACTCTAAAAAAAAATAATGAAGAATTAAAATACGAAAATGACTGACGTCTTTAGGAAAAAAAGTTACAGCCTCTCAAAGTTGTTAAAACTCTCATAGACTTTTCATTTTTGATCCTTCCAGGTTAGGTCTCATTTTAGGCCCTTTAGTTCAGGTTATGATATATTTTGTGAAGTATACACAGAGTTATACTGTGTATACTTAACAAATCTTATCATAACGAACTAGGGTGGCTCTAAAACGAGAACGAGGCCCGTTAATTTTTTTTTTATAAGAATTAAAGCTCAATAGGAAAATTTTAAACTTTGAGAAAAAGACTTAAACCCTTTTCATTTTTTTATTCTTCCTTATTATTTTTTATAGTATATCCTGTTTTTATTTTTTTTATAAGAAAATCCTATTGGAAAATTCAAATTTTGAAAAGCTGTAACTTTTTTTCCTAAAGACGTCAGTCATTTTCGTTTTTTTTATTCTTCATTATTATTATTTTTTTAGTATATCCTGTGATTTTTATAAAAATCAGGGGTGAAGCCCTTCTGCGCTACTATTACAATAATAATAATAATATAATAATAATAATAATAATAATAATTAATAATAATAATAATAATAATAATAATAATAATAATAATAATAATAATAATAATAATAATAATAATAATAATAATAATAAAAATAATAATAATAAAATAATACTGTTATATATATATATATATATATATATATATATATATATATATATATATATATATATATATATATATATATATATATATATATATATATATATATATATATATATATATATATATATATATTATTTAAAAAAGATCAGAATCTCTTTTTCAAGTCACCAGAGCGAGTGAAAATTAAATTAAAAGAAAATCAAGTGGCGATATACTTAACCACATGATGTATGAAATGTCGTATGTCGAAGCTGTTGGAAACACAATATAAGAAAGTTTTTAGTTTTTACCTAGAATACACAAAGTAAGGAGCCTGAGCATAGCAGTTAAGTTTGGGTTCAGAGATTTAATAGGAGCTAATATGAGATTATTTTAAAGACATGTCTAACGTGTCTGACAAGAAGTCTTTATAAGATAGGTTACAAAAGAACAGTGTCTTCTGCTTCTTCTTCTTCTTCTTATATATATATATATATATATATATATATATATATATATATATATATATATATATATATATATATATATATATATATATATATATATATATATATATATATATATATATATATATATATATATATATATATAAATAACCGAAATCATATGTAAGATAAGCAATGGAACTATCCTGATAAATTTCCCCACAAAACACAATAGGAAAACAATAAAAGAAAATAAAAGAAAAAAGGCGGAAATCATCAAAAGTCGATAAAATCTTACATAAAAATGGATCTTTGTTGGTAAGGTTCCGAACGAGGTCGTCGAGGGCTCCAAATGACACAGAAAGAGGACTTTTGCCCTCACTCGATCGGTCGTTCACAACACTCGTCGCTCTGCTCTGAAATATAAACCCGATAATATATATATATATATATATATATATACTATATATATATATATATATATATATATATATATATATATATATATATATATATATATATATATATATATATATATAGGGTGAGCAAACATGCATCGGAAACATAATAGTTAATTAGAAGAATGTGACATAAGTTGAAACGCAAACTAACCCCCCCCCCCATATCATCCTAACGTATCCTTAAGTGCGAGTCCATCGCAGTCAAAATCTACCTTAGAGCTTAACAATACCGAGAACTATGGTATTATGGTACTGCGCCAATATCAGGATCATCCCCTGACCCAGTCCACAACCATCTCTCATCACAAAACCAACCAATTTTCCCCTAATATGCACCATTCTTCTCGCTTGTGCTAATTTCACATTTCTTTCCTAGAGACATTCTTTCATTGACTCAATCCATTTTTTCTTAGGTCTCCCTTAATAGAAGGTAGTTTTAAAACACATTCACCAATATACGAGAATATACGCTTAACAAATTGATTGTTCTTATTCTTTTAAATGATGAAACCACTGATACATATTTATTTTCTTATTTACTTCTTTCATCACACCACACAAGTTCCTAATATGTTCATTCTTCTTTTACTAATTCTAACACTTGGCTCGGCCCAAAGATTATTCATCTGAACAGGCTGCACCTTAGGAAGATTCAATTGCACAAGTCACTTTCTTACCACTTGCAGCTTTCATACTACACTCAGCATCATCTGATCCTTTTTGATAATGCATACGTCATAAATACAATCAGTGCTCACCTATAGTCCTTCGAAATCACATCCTTCACAACCACTTTGTTACACAACTTCTATGTTCAGTCAACCACATTCTCACCTCCATTCTTATTCATTTCATCTGTAATTTATCTATACCAACTGATTTACAATTCTTCCTTTCTCACTAATTATAATCTCCTCACTACTAATTACCTCATCCTCAAAATACCTATATACAATAAATATTATATATATATATATATATATATATATATATATATATATATATATATATATATATATATATATATATATATATAAAGAGGGGGAGGTATTAGAAAATGTACCTAAAATTGTTAAAACTAGATTTGATAAATTTTTTTTTATGATTATTCATTATTTGGAGGTTTATTTGATATTAATTAAAGAATATTGAAAATGAAATCTAATTTAAAATTATTTCTTAGAGTAATCATAAAACTAATGAAATTAAATTTCAGAATTGCATGCATAACATCTTTAAAATTTTAATTGTACGGTAAACGAAAAAAGGATTCTCAACTACATAGTAGGAAATATCTTGTTTATTTGCATGATTGTATTTCATTCATATTTGAAACATCGTTTCGAAGACGTTTTGGTTTTCAGCCAAAATTCGCTCAACGTTCCGAAAATATATTTTATTAGTCTTTCTCTTCTATTTCTGGTATCGTATTCAAATGTTTACAAAAAATAAAATAAATTTAAGATCTAGGAAGAAATGGTGAAAATATAATGAAGATGCTTTTCTGCTTTGCTGGGATGGAGCAGTGGTTACGAAAATACAATTTAACAAAGGGAGGATTCTTTTATATTTCGTACAATAGATATATATATATATATATATATATATATATATATATATATATATATATATATATATATATATATATATATATATATATACATATATATATATATATATATATATATTATATATATATATATATATATATATATAGTATAGTTATAGTGAGAAAAGATATATATATATATATATATATATATAAATATATATATATATATATATATATAT
>JABUQX010148380.1:20000-24964 GCA_015478945.1 Trachelipus rathkii | reverse complement strand
AAGAGGTCTATGAAATGGTTGGGGATAGGAGAAGGGAAAGTTGAGAACATAGAGGGGTTAGAGTGGAAGCAAAGAGGGCGGTGGAGGGGGCGAAAATGCAAACAATGAATGGTGTAGAAAAGTGACAGAAAATTTTGAAACAGGGAGATATTCTGAAAGAAGTAAATAAAAAGAAAGAAGAAGGAGGGGTTAGGGAGAGTGGAAAATAGAGGATGGGGAATGGATTGAGGAGATGGGGTGAGGAAAGATGGGGGGAATAAATATTTAGATTACTGAATGAAATGGGTGGAGAGATGGTGGGAGGATTTGCAAGAGGTGGGGATGGGGGGTGAAGAGGGACGGGAAGGAGATATGGAAATACAAATGGAAGAAATTATTAGGGCGTTATCTAAAGGAAAAAAAGGAAAGTCCACAGGTCTAGATGGTGTGAGTATGGAAATGTTACAGATGGGAGGCAGAGGGGTAGAGGAATGGCTGTACAGGTTGTATAATTTATGTTGGAGGAAGGAAGAGGTTCCACAGGATTGGGAGGATGGTTGTTTGGTTCCCCTGTATAAAGGGAAAGAGGATGGAGTGTGGTAATTATAGAGGTATTTGTCTTTTGAGTGTAGTAGGGAAAGTGTATGGGAGAATACTAATTGAGAGGGTAAGAGATTTAACGGAAGAGAGAATGGGGGAAGAACAAGGAGGATTTAGGATGGGAAGGGGGTGTGTGGATCAGGTATTCACAATGAAGATGCTTGTGGAGAAAGGTATAGAAAGGAAAGGGAAGTGTATGGGTGTTTTTTAGATCTGGAGAAAAGATAGAGTGGAAGAGGAGGGAATTATGAGGGTGCTGAGGAACATGGAGAAAATTAGGTAAAGGGGCCTTTTATAGTAATAGCAGAATGTGTGTGAGAGCATTAGGAGGGAGAGTGATGTTTGGAGGAGAGAGGGTTGACAGGGATGTGTAATGCTCACCGTGGCTTTTCAACTATTTTATGGTATGTTTGCAGAGAATGATGAGGTAGAAGAGGTGAACCTGATGGATAGGGGTGATAGATGGGAAGTGAACATGATACTATTTGCTGATGATACTGCCTTAGTGGCGAAGAATTCAGAAGGGCTGTAGTATTTGGTGAAGGAGTTTGAGAGAGTGTGTGGACAAAAGGGTCTTAAGATAAATCCAGGTAAAAGTAAAGTGTTAGTGTTTGAGGAGGAGGAAACAGATGAGGGGATGGGGTTAGAGATTAGAGTAGGAGGTGTAGTATTAGAAGAAGTAAAGGTTTTCACAGATATTTAGGGCTGGATTTGGGTAAGGAAGGAGGATGAAGGAAGAGATAGATCACAGAGTAGGAGAAGAATGAGAGCATTGAGTGGTTTGAGGGAATTATGGAAAGGGGGATTTATCACATAAACTTAAGATAAGTATGTTTGGAAAAAAATTTGTGTTCCAGCGGTACTATATGGTGAAACATGGGGTTGAATGCTAGGTCCAAGAAGAAATTGGAGGTGTTTGAGATGAAAGGGTTGAGAGTGGTATGTGGGGTAGTAAAAGAGAGAGGATTAGGAATAGGGTAATAAGAGAGAGATGTGATTGGAAGAATGGTTTGGTGAGAAGAGCGGAGTAGGGAATGTTAAGATGGTTTGACATCTGGAGAGAATGGAGGAGCAGAGGTGGTTAGGAGAGTTTGGGAGGCGGAGGGGATAGGAAGAAGAGGAAGGGGGAGACCAAGAAGAAGGTGGATGGATGGAATAAAGGAAATGCTGGAAGAGAGAGGGATGAGGGTGGAGGAAGGTAGGGTGTTAGCGAGAGATAGAATGGAATGGAGGAGGGTGGGTGAGGCGAGGGACAAGGAAATATGTATTAGGAAGCCGCACGTACCCACTACTTCCGCTTAAGTGGAAGAAGTGTCTGTATAATAATAATAATAATAATAATAATATATATATATATAAATAAAGTTTGTGATCAGTAAAGTTGTGAGGTTATCAAAATACGCGAGCTTTTTGAGGTTCTTGAAATACTACCTCGGTAGTTACAGTACATAATCTACAAATATGCCATATATATATATAATTAAGTTATGTAAGGTTATATATATATATATATATATATATATATATATATATATATATATATATATATATATATATATATATATATATATATATATATATATATATACGTTTTTATAGATATTTGTCGGGAAACCGGTGGGTAGCGGTGCGGTGCGATCCAAAGATTCAAAACCAGGCACCGCACGCATGGCACCATTAATTTTTCTCGTGCTCCGCACCGCACCACACTTCACCGCAACGAACAGCACCGCACCGCATCGCACCGCACCACGGCTGAAAATTTGATGCGCACCGCACCGCACTGCACCCGGTGCGTCGACCCAACCCTAAAAATATATATATATATATATATAGATTTATGTATATATAAATATATAGTATATATATATATATATATCTCTAGATATATATATATATATATATATATATATATATATATTAGTGATGTAGGTAACATCTGCATCAGCGGAGCATCCACACATTATTAAAGATCCGCATCCGCGCTTTGCCCTGCGGATGTTGCGTGGATATCTGTTATCGAGATATGATAAAGAATTTTATAATAAAAAATAGTAGAATGAATCTAATAGATAACTTTCAATGAACATGGGACTCTGAATTGTGCAATGATGACTCATGATCTCGCAGTATGAAGTTCATAATAATTTGAGCCAACGTCCACATGACATTAGGGATGTAAAAATCAGCGCCTCTACAGCTTCTTGTCTCCGATGTAATACCATTAATCTCAACGCTAAGGAGGCATTTTGAACCATCTTCAAATGAAAATGATAACGGTTTAAAAATGAAAGATGTAATAAAACTAGGGCTAGAAAAACGCTTTATACTACAACTTGCTTTAGATCCTGTTATTAAGGAAAGTTTTTTTTGTAACACAATTTTAGAACAAGTTAAATCGTCACTTTGTGTTGCAGATGACAAACTTCAATCCGAACAGTCTATTAATATGCCAGCCATTAAAAGGAAAAAAATGAAATCTACAGAATCAACACCTTCTAGAAGTAAATCATTAACAGATTCGCTGGAAGAATTTCTACAGTCCAGTAGTGATGAAGAAACACACGATTACCAATATATATATATATATATATATATATATATATATATATATATATATATATATATATATATATATATATATATATATATATATATATATATATATATATATATATATATATATATATATATATATATATGAAAACTATATAATTGAAAACTATCACCAGGAAAAACGACTGGATACAAATGATGATCCTATCAGTTGGTGGAAAGTTAAGCAAAATGTTTACCCACGCTTAAGTAAACTTGTAAGGAAATACTTGGCCTGTCCTCCAACTAGTGTTCCAAGTGAGAGAGTGAGCAATGCTGGGCTAATATATGATAAAAAGAGAAACAGACTCTCAGCAGAAAAGGCAGAAAAATTGATGTTTCTCAAGCACAACCTTCCTATATTTGAATTTCAATACTAGCGCAAAAAGTATATAATCCATTGTAAAATCTCTTTCATTAAGGTCGGAGGTTGGGGAAAGAGGTTGATGGGGTGCATTTGAGTTGGGTCCCCGTCCCGCACCCTGGTAATATATATATATATATATATATATATATATATATATATATATATATAAAGTATATATATATATATATATATATATATATATATATATATATATATATATATATATATATATATATATATATATATATATATATATATATATATATATATATATATATATATATATATATATATATATATATATATATATATAGTAAACTTGTCAAGATGACAGGTCCATAACACTGATAAATATATATATAAATATATATATATATATATATATATAAATATATATATATATATATATATATATATATATAAAGTATATATATATATATATATATATATATATATATATATATATATATATATATATATATATATATATATATATATATATATATATATGGGGGGGGAAATAGAGCCCTGAAAGGACGAGATTACCCCCTTGGGTATATATAGATGTTAGGAACATCCATGGCACCCAGTGCCCAAAGGTTCGCCCCTTCTGCGCTTATATCCACATTCTTCTTACATTGGAATAAAATTTTTATCATGCACCATAAAACACTGTTACAGACAACACTTTACGTCTAAAGAAATATCCAAAATGGCAACCACACGATTTAAGACCTTTCATCCTTCATCCTTCATCCTTCATCCTTTAAATCTTTTAATAGTGGTGTTCCTCAGGGTTCTGTCCTATCACAAACTCTTTTTCTACTTTTCATTAATGACTTTCTCTCTATTACTTCATCTCCTATGCTGATGACTCCACCCTTCATTACTTATTTCATTTTGAAAGATGTCCAACCCAATAGCAAGTAACTCACGCATTTTACTTTACACATACAAACGTACATGTTCGTCTGTTCATAAAATTTTTCTTTTTCTTTTTCTTTGATCTTAATTGGAAAGATCACATTACTTCTCTTCTAGTTGTTTCAGAGGATGTGTGTTTTGGCGCGAAGTTGCATGCTCTTTATAAGGGTTGTGTCGTTCGCCTCTATATAGAGTATTTCACTCATCTGGTTGGTTCATCACACACACACAAAGAGTTCTTTTTAAAAATGGTGGACTATTCGAGGACTTTTCGTCTTATTAACTCATCAGATCTCACTAACTTTCTCCGCTCTCTGTTGCCCGTCGAATTGTTGCCTCTGTTTCTTTATGCTATCGCTATTATAAAGGATACTGCTTTTTTGAATTCTTCGAACGCATATCTCCTCCTTTGAGAAGGGCCCTTGTGACACGCCTTGACACACAATCTCATCTTTTTCAAAGTCCACCTCTCTGATCCCAGATTTATTATTTTTTTTTT
>JABUQX010148380.1:0-10000 GCA_015478945.1 Trachelipus rathkii | reverse complement strand
TTTGGGAAAATATTCCAAATAATTTGAAAATTATATATATAGAGAGTAGTATATATATATATATAGAGTAGTATATATATATATATATATATATATATATATATATATATATATATATATATATATATATATATATATATATATATATATATATATATATATATATATATATATATATTCTTGTTTTGAATTTCGATGTTGGGTACCAATGTTATATTATTTTATTTATCATTTATGTTGACTGTACAATACAATTTATCTGAAATTTGGTAGTGACACGTTTCATAAATTATGGTAAAAATATGGTAATATTAAAATATTATAATAATATATTATAAAAATATTAAAATATATGGTAAAAAATATTATATTTATAATGGAATTAAGCTACTAAGACACATGTTAATGCAATTTTACCACCATAATTTTATATTCTCATCGTTTAAGCATTGGGTTGTAATTACTAAGTAGTAATTACCACTGTTTATTTTAACGTGTTTAAGCATTGTATTATTTACCAGTATATATACGCACATTCTCAGAAATTTATAAAAAAAACACGAATTTATTCTCAATGTTACCCGCCTTCAGTGATAAAATATAAAAATCAGAGCAAATGTCAGGGCACAAAACTTGAAAAAATGCAATGTTGGAAATAAATATACGTCTGCTATTAAGAAAAAGTGGTGCTACGAATAAATGGTCAATATCGATTATAACTTTATAGGACAATCGAGAACTAAATATTATCGATACTGAGAATCGGTCGATTAATAGTAACACTCAATATCATTTATAATATTGATAAATTTTACATCAGAAATAAAAGAAACCTCTTTAAAACATGATCCTTTGAAGAAGAAAAAAAAAAAACAAAAAAAAAAAACGATTTTTCGGTGTTGCTATCAAACGTACAAAGATGGCCAACGTGTAAAAATTTGTGGACTATAAATTTTGGCATTCCACTGAAACTACAATTTTTTTTGGTAGTCCTCTAACTGCGGAATGATATAGGCATTCCGCTAACTGCAATTCCACAAAACATTTTTCAAATTATCGCAATTGCAATTCCTCAATTTATTTTGGTATTCCGCAAATGCGGAATTGCGGACTTAAATTGCGGAACGTCCACCTCTGATATATATATATATATATATATATATATATATATATATATATATATATATAAAGATATATATATATATATATATATATATATATATATATATATATATATATATATATATATATATATATATATATATATATATATATATATATATGGTCAGCCTCTAGAAGAGCCACAATCCATATCTCAAAAACTACAACAGCTACCGGGAATTCCAATTGCATACATTTTTGAAATCAGCGCACATTGTAATGGAGGAAAATGAAGAAGAAATAAAATAAAGTGAGATAAAAAAAAGTAATAATAATAATAAATGAAGAAGAAATAAAATAAAGTGAGATAAAAAAAAGTAATAATAATAATTCTCTCGTTCCCCAAATTTTCGCGTTCCAAAGTCATGAGTCCCCCAATATTTTCTTTTCAATGTTAAGGCGAACATACGCGCACGCGCGCGCACACACACACACACTCTATGATAGATAGATGTTCTAGAGAAATTAAATTTTTTTTTGATGACCTGACCTGACCTAACCTAAACTATATGCAATTTTAATTTTTTAATTTTAATTTAACTTTAATTTTTATTTTTTAATTTTTATTTTTGCCATTATTTTTAGTTTCCCCTAAAGTATTGAAAAGATATAAGGAAAACGTTTATTTTTTATGGGTATCATGTTTAAATTAAGTTTTGAAACGTACGATTATAATATTTTTTGGTTATTTATTAAAATTAATAATTATTAATTTTTTTTTTTAGTTCTTGCATTACAATGTACGCTAAATTCAAAAATATATTAAGTTTTTATGTAGATATAGTGTTTTTTTTTTAGATACAGGGGGCACCTAATCTGGAGACTGGCCATATATATATATATATATATATATATATATATATATATATATATATATATATATATATATATATATATATATATATATATATATATATATATATATATATATATATATATATATATATATATATATATATATATATAATCCCGGTATAGCGTCGGGCGGGGTGACGTTGGCCACTTTAGGTATAACTTCGTCTCCCCACTTTCCCCTAATACACTTTTTGGATTTTTTTTCCTGAAAATCAAGGCCCTATAGTAGGTCATAAGCACACAAAAATAATAATGTAATTCTAATAATCATAGTTTTATTAAAGTTTAAATAAATATCATTTAGACTCAGTTTGAAGGGGTGAATCGGACCACCATTGTGGGGTGAATTGTATGTATAAATTCAATTTTATATTTTAATTTTTACTTAATATAGAAATTGTTTATTATATTAAAATTAGTAATAAGTAATTGAAATTTTAATAATGATAAATAAAATAAGAATAAAAATGTGGTGGCCCAATTCACCCCATTCGTGGGACAAATTTTGACACTTTTTGAATTCATATTTTCCATATAAATTTCATTTTTTATTTTAATTTTTACTTAATATAAGTAACTGTTTATTATATTTAAATTAGCTATACGTAATAAAAATGTCAATAATAATAGGCTACATAAAATAAGAATAACAATGGTGGCCCAATTCACCCCATCATCAATTTTTATTGGGGGGATGAATCGGGCCAAGTTAGGCCCAGCGATTTAACCACTATGCACTGTTTGGAACAAAAATTTAGTTTGCCAGTTTAAAGCTAACATACTCAACTGTATACACTGAAAAAATATATAATTAAAATCTGTCCATAACTTTTCATTTAAAACAAAGTTAAAAAAAAACTCGCATTTTTCAAATGTGAAATTCTATTTAAGGACATTTTATACACTAATTTATTATATTTTTTAAAAATATAAAAACTCTAGAATTAAAGATAATCTAAATAAAACTTGTAGTACTACCACGATGAGCAAAAATAATTTTTTTTTTATTTAGTCACCCCGCCCGACGCTATATAACAGACTGCCGGATATCCGGTATCCGGCTATCCGGCTAATTCACTATCCGATATCCGGTTAACTTCCAGCCGGATATCCGGTATCCGGCTAATTCACTATCCGGCCCATCCCTAATATATATATATATATATATATATATATATATATATATATATATATATATATATATATATATATATATATATATATATATATATATATATATATATACTTATTTTACTTTACCCCCCCTTCAGAGTGGCCACACCTCACGAAGATACCCCGCCGCCGCAGTCGGCCTCCTCCAAAGATCGCTTAGATTTGTGATGTCCCAGATTGCTCTGGGACGATGATTAGTTGGACACTCTAGGAAGAAGTGAGACACAGTCTCCGGGCCCTGGTTGCATTTTGTGCAGATATTTGACATGGTCTGGTTGAGTTTAAACCTGTATTTATAATATTGCAGGTTTGGGTGAAGCTTGGCCAAAGATGATTGGACTGTTAGAGGAAAAGAGTCAAATTCAGATGCAATTTCTGGTGGATGTTCATTTAGTATATTGTTTGGTTTTCGTTTTCTTAAATAATTTTCAGTTATCTGTGTGTATTTGTTTTGTATAAGAGATGTTGCCCTGTGGGGGCCGGATGTTGTTTAGAATTTGTTTGTATAATAAGGCTGGAGAAGATGGAGGTTGTTTTAACCTGTGGTTAGTAGGGTTGGAAAGTGCAGTGTGGCATGGGTTTTGAGGTGTTTATGTTTTATAGTAGAACTGTGTTTCTATCATTTCTAGATGTTTATCTATTGGGTAATATTTTTGTTTCTTCATGTAAGTGTTGTTGTGGAGTTGTAGTTGTGCAACCTGTTACGATTCTGAGCGCCTTGTTTTGGGTGGTTTGAAGTTTTCTCATGTTTCCCTTGGTTAAAAATGGGTGCCATACAGGTGACGCGTAATTTAATGTTGGACGGATGTATTGTTTTTGGATGGTGATGGATATTTGTTTATTGTTATAAATGTCCGCGCTAGCTATGGTTCTTAGTATGTTTAGTTTCCTATTTGCTGATGTTATGCTTTCAATGTGTTTTGTGAAGGTTAGATGTGTGTCCAGTGTTGCTCCAAGAATTTTGGGTGTTTTGTTTATTGGGATAGCTATTTTGTTTAAAAAGATTTGGGGGTTTGTAGTGCCAAGTTGGCGGTCTGTTGTGATTAGTGTGATAGATGATTTGTTAGGTGATGCAGACATTCTGTTGTCAGCTAGCCAAGTTTGAATTTGGTTAATGTATTGTTGAGTCAGAAGAATTGTTGCGTTTAGGTTCTGGTGTGTGGTAGTTATGGTGATGTCATCTGAGTAGGTTGTTATATTTGTGTGGAGTGTTTGTGGTTTTGGTAGATCGGCTGTGAATAAATTATATATATATATATATATATTATATATATATATATATATATATATATATATATATATATATATATATATATATATATATATATATATATATATATATATATATATATATAGTTATATATATATATATATATATATATATATATATATAATTATATTATATATAAAGAATAGTATATATATAAATATATATAAATATATATATATATATATATATATATATATATATATATATATATATATATATATAGATATATATATATATATATATATATATATATATATATAATAGGAAATTGCAAGAACCTATAAAAAGCAGATTAATATAAAAGTAAAAACCGTTTAAACTTGAAAATGTCAATAACAATAATATCCAATAACTTATAATTAATTGTTTTATAATATGCTGCGATTTTGTTGTCCTGTGACGTCATTAAGTCTTTACTTCCATTCTTTTGATTGAGTGGTCAACCCTATTAGTTAATAAGAGTAAGTTTTTATTTTAAATTTTAAATAAAATATAGTTTATGTCGTATTTACAGTAAATATAAGAGCAGAAAAAAATTATAAAATCAGTATGAAAAAAATAAAAATAAAAAAAATAACGTTTTTAAAGGTTTTTGAATTGTCAATGAATGAAGGGGTCTTGCATATTAATTCTTTTCTGTTCTGAATTCTGCTTTGTTTGTCTGTCTGTCATTCGTTGGTTCTAAATTGGTCACTTCCATAGTTAGTCACAAAAGTAACTTTCGATCTTACCTTATTTCTTATATTTTATTCTCTTAATTTAGAATAGTGAAAATATTTTTCTTGGATTTGAAGTAGATCTTAAAACATCTTCAGATGACACGTTTTACGTCACATTCATAGAAATATTGAAAAAAATTAAAACTAATAATGAGTGAGGTTAAAAGAATTTTAAAGTCTTTATTTTGACTTCTCTAAAGGGAGAAATTTGGTTAGGGAATTCGATCGAGATCAAAAACGCGTTGAAAAATTAATTTTTAAGGTTTGAAATTCTGATCGACGTCGTTGACGTCACTTTTGGGTTATTGTATACGTTCGCTTCAACTATTTTTATTCCATTAAAAACCGGATATTCGTCTTCCCCTGAATTTCAGGAATTGAATTAAAAACGTTTAAAAATAATAATTGTATTTTATTTGCATTTTAGCCACTATCTCCTTTGTTTAGTAAAGTCAATATTTTTTTGCCAACTTCTGCCTTTTTTTCCCTTGCCCAGAGGCAAAATGGTTGGTATACAAAAAAATTTTTTTTATCTGAGGTAAATAAAAGCGAGGTAACTACTCAAGTTATACATGCTATTTAAATTTCCTATTGCTTATTATATAAAAAGAAACAAAAAAAATCTGGAAACCATTTTCACAGGATGTTGGATATTATGCCTGTTTGGTTCTGGTGACAGATATCAAAAATGAATTTGATTGATTTTTAGATAATGAACCCATCTTTGCATTGCTTAAGTTTCAAGTCATTTCGACAAAAGAATTGGTGGACTAGACCCCAAAAATATCGTGAACATGATTTTTCTATAAATAAAATTATACAAAACGTCGACAGAGACACAGAAAAACGATAAAAATCAACGTTTTAAAATTCGTCCAGTGCTGCCTCTTACTTTTATTTGATGCAAATTGGGTGAAAATTTAAAAAATAAAACTTATTGCAAACTGTAATAATAGCAATTTACAACACTTTCTTCCAAAGAAATCAAAAGGCCCACTTAGAAATCTAAATAATTGTTTGTTAATACAATTAGCAATACATTAATAGAATTCTAGTAAGTTTGTTTGACATGATAAGAATATATATATATATATATATATATATATATATATCTCAAAAACTACAATAGCTACAGCGAAAAGGAATACATTTTTGGAATCCTTGTAAAATTTCACATAGGAAAATGTAAAAAAAATAAAAAAATAAAAAAAATTATTGTTAATAATTATAGTAATATGATTAAAGGCCTATTTAGATGGTAAAAGGCCTATTTAGAGACCTTTTTATTGGTTTCGTTAAAATAAATAGACTTTCTATTAAATTTTGCTTTTTTTTTTTTACTAAAGAATACCTCAAACCTAAGGGTATACCGCCCCGATGGCAGGAGTCGGGGTCTCTGCCTTCCAGGAACTACGGGTAGGATTTCTCCGAGGGCCCCGAACCCCGCTCTTGGTATTTGGGCGTCGCGGGGTTCCTCCGCCCCTCTTACGGGGTATGGAAAACATCCCCCCTATGTTCCCCACGGTCGGTTCGAGCCCCCTAGTGTGCCGTATAAAGCATTTTCCTATGTGAAATTTTACCAGGATTCCAAAAATGTATTTTTGCTGTAGCTATTGTAGTTTTTGAGATATAATTTTTTTTTTTTTTTTTTTTTTTTTTTTTTTTTTTTTTTTTTTTTTGCATTCAAAATTGGACCAGCATTCCACCAATGTATTCCGTTTTACTGTAGCATTAATAGTTTTTAAGATACATATGACGGTTATACTAAACGCTGGCCATATATATATATATATATATAAAAATTCTTTATAATTTTATTTAACAACCTTTACATACATATATTTATATATATATATAGTATATATATATATATATATATATATATATATATATATATATATATATATATATATATATATATATATATATATATGAGAGATGGTGCGGTGATTTTTCACTATCCGCGGGTGCGGATAATAAAATCACTATCCGCGGATTGAGGATGCGGATAGCGGATAGTTAAGTTTTTAGAGTTTTAGCCACAGGTACTTCATATATATATATATATATATATATATATATATATATATATATATAATAAGTAATATATATATATATATATATATATATATATATATATATATATATATATATATATATATATATATATATATATATATATATATATATATATATTGCAATAGGTGACAAGAATGAGATATCGTACGTCTGGCATCGTCATTTTCCTGCTCTATTCATGAAAATAATAAATTATGGTGAATCATAATCAACCACCACACACCCATATATATATATATATATATATATATATATATATATATATATATATATATATATATATATATATATATATATCTATATTTATATATATATATATATATATATATATATATATATATATATATATATATATATATATTTATATATATATATAAATTATATATATATATATATATATATATATATATATATATATATATATATATATATATATATATATATATATATATATATATATATATATATATATATATATATAAACATATATATATAAAAATATATATAGTGAGGCATATTTGTCGATTACTCTGTACTGTAACTCAGCGAGGATATAGTCAACCACCTCACAAGGGTAGCGTAGTTCCATAACCTCCTAAGTTTCCTGATCACAAACTGGTATAATAATGAAAATTAATTTAGGTTAGGTTAAGTTAGGTTAGGTTGCTATGTACCTCGGTAGTACAGTACAGAATCTACAAATATGCCATATATATATATATATATATATATATATATATATATATATATATATATATATATATATATATATATATATATATATATATATATATATATATATATATATATATATATATATATATATATATATATATATATATATATATGAAGGTAGCTAATAAACGAAAAAATGATCAAAGAATTTATACTTTTAAGAAAAGTTTATTTAAATAAAAATGTAGATAAATATTTATTAAATATAAAAATCTTCTTTTCAATTAATAAAAATTTTATTAAAATTAATAATTATTAAATAATAAACTAGTGTTTAACATATAAAAATCTTCTTTTCAATTAATAAAAATTTGATTAAAATTAATAATTATTAAATAATAAACTAGTGTTTAACCTACGTCTGGCAGCGATTTTATTTTATCTCGGAGTAAATTGTGCCTAAATTTCATTTCAGTAGCGGTTTTCACCGGACAAGGAAAGGGTGTGTTTTTAATTCTTTTAAAAGAAAATATTATGATACAAATGATTATGAGCAAACAATGTAGTTGAATATTATTTAAGAAAATGTTATGATACAAATGATTATAATTTTAGTAGAAAAATATAAATAAAAATATTAATAGAAAAATAATAAATAAATATTAATAGAAAATATAGAAAAATATTAATATTAATAGAAATATTAATAGAAAATATTAATAAAATAAATAAATATATATATATATATATATATATATATATATATATATATATATATATATATATATATATATATATATATATATATATATATATATATATATATATATATATATATATATATATATATATATATATAGGTTAGGTTATAGGTTAGGTTAGATAGGTTACGTTTAACCTAACCTAACCTAACCTAACCTAACCTAACCTAACCTAACCTAACCTAACCTAACCTAACCTAACCTAACCTAACCTAACCTAACCTAACCTAACCTAACCTAATCTAACCTAACCTAACCCTAAAAGTGGTTTACCAAAAAAAAGTATTATTGATATATATATATATATATATATATATATATATATATATATATATATATATATATATATATATATATATATATATATATATATATATATATATATATATATATATATATATATATATATATATATATATATATATATATATATATATATATAAGTAAGCTTAAAATTTGCTGCCAGATTTGCCGTTTTGTTTGCGCAGCTTATCGCCAAGTCTGCTCAGGAAGACAATATTTTGCCGCATAACTGAGGCCTTTATTATCATTATCATTATATATATATATATATATATATATATATATATATATATATATATATATATATATATATATATATATATATATATATATATATATATATATATATATATATATATATATATATATATATATATATATATATGGTTGATAAAAAAAAATAATTTTATATATTTTTTTTTTTTTTTTTTTTTTTATAAAAATCATGATTTTTTTTTATATTATTTTTTTTTTTTTTTTTTTTTGATTTTTTGTCATATTTTTTTCCCTAAATTACTAATTAATCTTTATTATCACCTGAATAATGATAAATATATTTCATCTATATAATAAGTAAATTCATAACTGTGATTCCAAATCATTTTTAATAAAGAAATAAATAAAATTAAAGCACTCAGATTTTATACAGTATATATATAGTTTAAATAACTTAATTAAACTAAATAATAATTATATTTACTAAACATTATTAATTAGGTAATAATTAGGATAATTTACTAATTTTAAAAAAAATAATAGTTAAAAATGCAATTTGTGCCTAAAAAAAAAAAAAAAAATAAAAAAAAAAAAAAAATAAAAAAATAAAAATTGAATTTCTCCTAAAATAAATCAAAATATCACCAACCCCCTGATATATATATATATATATATATATATATATATATATATATATATATATATATATATATATATATATATATATATATATATATATATATATATATATATATATATATATATATATATATATATATATTGAATAT
>JABUQX010148379.1:7500-27500 GCA_015478945.1 Trachelipus rathkii | reverse complement strand
CCGGCTTTTGAACAGGGTCGAGTCAAACAAAAAGGCTTATAACCTGTTCTGTACTTTCCAGTTCACTTGACCCTCTATCTTTGCGGCGCGATGTTGGTGCTTTATCTCTATTATGTAGGTACCACAGCAGCAGGTGCTCGAGGGAACTTATTACTCGTGTACCACCACCTTTACGATGCCCTCCTAGCACAAGGGGTGCTGTATCTACGCACAAGTTTTTTTATTGATATTGTAACTCCAAGTTAGTTCTTTACGGTGCTTCCTTCTTCTTTCCTGCCACCTCTGTTCTGTGCAATTCTCTTCCATCTTCTGTATTTCCTTCTGAATTTAATCTCCTCACTTTAGAACCTACGTCTGTGTTCACCTGCGTAATTTTCGCTAGAGGGTGAATTCTTGAGCTTACTACACCCTCTTCTTGATTAGGGCTCTGCCTCGTGAGTGGTGGTGACAAAAAAAATCTTTTGTGAGCAGATATGTGACAAATGAACTGAATCTCCTGCTCACCCCTTCCAAAACATCATTCAGATTTTCCCAGAAAATCGCACTCTTCAACATTACCCTCAGATGGACCATATGTCACAACCACACATACTTTGAACTTTTCAAACTTAAATTTAACCATTAGAATTCTAGTACTCACACACACAAAATCTATCATAGCTCTGTACCACAAGTCGCTCATCAGAACTGCAACACCTTCTATCCCCCCTCTCTTTCCTTTCCACACCAGCACAAATACATTTCACACCACACTACTCATTTTCACCGTTTCCTTTTATCTTTGTTTCAGTCACAACGAGCAAATCAAATTTGTCCTTTCTAAATACATCCATCAGCTCTCTCCTCTTCTCCTCACCATTTATTCCTCAGACATTCCATGTACCCACACGATTCAAACATTTTCGTCGAAAGATAGAAGGCCGCTTACGGCGTTCACGACCTTCGCCGAGGCATGCATTAACATTCCTGACAAAAGATAAGTGGTAGTGGGCAGCCAACACAACTACCACCGTCCCTTAGTCGCCTTCTACGACACGCAGAACATACGATGTGAACAATTTTTTCTTCCCCACACATAGGGATATAAGGGATAGCAGGGTTCACACTTTCGGGAAAAAAAAATTGGTCAGGAAAAGTCAGGGAAACATTTTAAAATATGCTGAAAGTCAGGGAAATTCCAAAAAAGTTGGAAATTTTAAAATTTCAAAACATCTGAAGAATGATCCATGGACCAAGTTGCATATTTTTGATATATTTTTTTCCTTACTGTATAATTGTGGAATAAGAGATGTATTTGATAAGTGAATGAAAAGGATGGGCGAGGAATGACATTCCATAAATCTACTTCTATCCTGTTTCTTTCTATTTTTAGTTCACTATTACCTACTATTCTTCCTATTCTGTTCGTAGAGGTTGTTTCAAGTTCATCCTTTCGATTGAAGGTGATTGGTATATGGATGTGTTTTAGACTGTATGACTTATGACTTAATCTGTTTATATCTTTTTCTTTTTAGGGATTTATACTTTTTGAGGTGTTTTTTTTTGGTTTGACGAAGTGATTTTGGATTTATAATCATACTCAACCGATTGTAAATGACCCTGAGTGTTCTATTAATAACCAACCAAAACCAGTTTATCAATCAGTTTCATCTTTTTGCATTAAAGATGATGTTACAAGATCTAAAATACTATGGGCATTAAAGGTGGTGGATGATAAAATGTCTTTAAACTCGTGTGCAGATATAGGGGAAACATTTAAATTAATGTTTCCAGATAGTGGTAGCTTCAAATTTTAAAATGAAATGTAAATATGTGATTAACCATGGACTTGCTCCCTATTTTTCTAGAAAGCAAAAGCACAATACACTCTACTTTGCAGTGAAGCTCATTCTACCCTTGAATTAAAATTCAAAATATTTTTGGATGGTAATTGTCTTTCTAAGAGACTTGATTAGTTTTTTTTTTCTATAGTACCTGGGAATCAATGTTATGTGGAATTGTGGCAAATTATTAAATTAGGACTGATATTTTCGCATGGAAATGCGACAGTGGAATGAGGGTTTTCTATAAATTAAGCAATTTTAGTGGAGAATCTGAAAGAACATAGTCTGATTTCTCAAAGAACAGTGCACAATGTTATAAGATCTCATGAAAGTATTCATAAAGTTCCTATCACTCAAAAAATGTTGACAAATGCAAGAGCTGCCCATAGGAGATATGAAACCAAAAAGAAGAGAATAAAAAGGTTGAAAAAAGAAAATTATCCATACAGATCTATAAACTTGAAGAGTAGAGAAAGATGTTAAAACTGAAAGCTTTGACAGAAGAAGACGCTATAAAATCAAAAATTCAGATGCTTGAGAAGAAAAGTTAACCTAAATCTCCCCATTTAGAACTTTTGTGATCACAGTGGACGTTATTCACCTAGGCTATTAATGTAAGCTTTTAATTTATTTTATTTTTGTATAAATAAAACTGTTTACTTTTGGAAAAAATAAAAAAGGAGTGCGTTGGACGGCTATGGGGAAGGTATAGGCTGATTAAAAAAAAAAAAAAAAAATTCATCCACGATGATGAACAGTTTCTAAAGTAAATTTTAAATAATGTATGAACTGAGTAAATAGGCTGCAATAATGATTAATAGATATTTTATATGCCAAAAATAACGAACACGCTGGTCAGGGAAAATTTCGGGATTTGGTCAGGGAAAGTCAGGGAATTCAAATTCAAAATTTCAGTGTGAACCCTGATAGGGATGTCTGTAAGATGTCTAGAAGAGGGGTGTGGATATAAGTATGTATATATATGATATGTGGATAAAAGGTGGTGTATCTTAGATGTTGTCTGGAGGATGAACGGATATGAACGCAGAAAAGAAAGGAGAACCATTAGCACTGGAATGTCATACATACCATAAGCAAAATTGAATATATATATATATATATATATATATATATATATATATATATATATATATATATATATATATATATATATATATATATATATATATATATATATATACTATATATATATATATATATATATATATATATATTATTGAGTTTTAATATTATCCAAAATTCTTAATATTTGTTCAATTAATCGGCAAAAATTGACGATGACGATTGAAAAAAATGCTGATTTTGAGATGACGATTAATCGTCCCATCACTAATATATATATATATATATATATATATATATATATATATATATATATATATATATATATATATATATATATATATATATATATATATATATAGATATATATAAAGAATATATATATATATATATATATATATATATATATATATATATATATATATATATATATATATATATATATATATATATATATATAATAGGGTCCATCAAGAGCATACATGTTAGAAGTGGTGAAAGACCTGGGTTGCAATCCCGACAAATTGGTACAGATACTCTACCCAGAGCTATGGGTGCAATGAGATTAGCTGGAAGCGTCTCTGGTGGTATATGCCTAATATATATTATATATACTATATATATATATATATATATATATATATATATATATATATATATATATATTTATATATATATATATATATATATATATATATATATATATATATATATATATATATATATATATATATAGTTATATATATATATATATATATATATATAATTTATTTATTTAATTTATTTAATTTATTTAATTTATTTATTTATTTTATTTATTTTATTTTATTTATTTTATTTATTCCTCCCCAAGACTCTGAGTAAGGTTAGTGACATGCATCGGAAAAGAAAAGTAGTAGAAGAATATGAAACAAGTCAAAAAGAAAGCCCAGCCTTTACCGCCCTATACCTATTAGTGAGAACTCGTTGCAGTCAGAAACACCTTAGTGCTTCATGGGACCGCGATGGACCCTCACTATGGCATATCGTCATGTGTTCATCCCCTCGCCCAGGTGGGCCCCAACTATACCCCCTCACAAAACTCCGCCTTCGCTCCTATTATGCACCTTATTCTCGCCCCTGCCAAACTCACACATATCTCCTTCAGACATTCGTTCACTGACTCAATCCACTTTTTCTTCGGTCTCCAGCCGGTTAATTCCCAACACACTCACTACTATACATCCGCTTAACCAGCCAACTGTCATTCATCCTTTCCATATGACCAAACCATTTCAATGTACTTTCATTTATTCTCTCATTTACCCCTTTCTTCACACCACATAACTCTTTAATACGTTCATTCCTCATTTTATCAATTCTTTTCACACCTAGATGCCCCTAAGATTGTCCATCTTTACACACGTTGAACTTTAGATCTATACCTCTTATTCCAGACCATAGTCTCACTACTATACATTAACACAGGTAAAAACATACCCTCATGTAATACCCTAGCGCACTCAAGACTCCATCTAACATAACTTCACAACGAGGACTGTCCTCACTTACATCCATAATCTTTCTGTTATCTATGTTTACTTTCAAACCCTTCCTTTTACACACCCTGCCAAATCTCTCTACTAATCCTCACAAACTCTTCTGATTCACCACACAAAACCAAATCATCCGCATATAATAGGTAGGGCACCTCCATTCTCCATCATTCTAACACCATTTCCTGCCACCCCCCATCTCTAATTCTTTCATAACTCCATCCATATACAAATTGAATAACCAAGGGGACATAACACATCCCTACCTCACTCCGCTATTAATATTAAACCAATCACTTTTGACACCATTTATTCTTACACACACTTCACTATCGTCATACATACTTTTGATTCCATTCAGAAGCCTACCACCAACACCATACATTACTAACACCTGCCATATGGCTTCCCTATTAATCTTATCATACGCCTGTTGCAAATCCATAAAACCTAAATACAATTTATTCTTCTTCTCCTCATTTTCTCAGTCATTTGTTTCAATGTAAAGATTTGATCCACACATCCTCTACCACTCCTAAACGCACCTTGTTCTTCACCAATCAGTCCTTCAGTCACTCGACGCACTCTTTCGACTAAAATACCAGCATATATCTTCCCTACAACACTCAATAAACTAATTCCCCTATAATTTCTACAGTTCCCTTTATCTCCCTTACCCTTATATAAGGGTACTATTACTGCTCTCCTCCAATCCCTCGGAACTATACCCTCCATAAACGCTTTATTACACAACTTCCAAATTCATTCAATCACCATCTCGCCTCCGTTCTTGATCATTTCAACAGTAATTTCATCTATACCTGCAGATTTACCATTCTTCAACTTTCTCACTCTACCCATTACCTCCTCCTTGCTAATGACTTCATCCCCAAAATACCTATTCCTTCTTGCACCATCAAACCCACACACATTCACTATCACCTCTTCATTACTTTTAATATTATACAGATTCTCGAAGTGTTCTTTCCACACTCCCCTCACATCCATTTCATCAGTTACAAAAGCACCATCCCTATTCATTATTCTAAGCAGGTTCCCCTTATTCTCATTCTTAACCTTTCGCGCTTCCTTCCAGAAGAGCTTCCTATTCCCTTGTAAGTCCCCCATTCATCCTCCTTCCAAACTGTTCATTTACCTCTTCTTTTCTCCTACGTATGCACCTTTTAGTATTCCTTTTTCCTCTTATAATTCTCTTTCAAACATCTTTCTTTTGAAACTTCATCATTAGCCTTTAGTACATTCAACCACGCTTCTTTTTTACTTTTAACCGCTTGCATCACTTCTTCATTCCACCACTCACTGTTAACATTCTTACTTCCTACTTTAGCACATCCACATACTTCCTTTGCACTACTAACAACTGCTTCCTTCATTTGCTCTCAGATTTGTTCAGTTTCAGCTTGTTCACATTCAACTGATTTACTTGCGAGTGCTCTTATATACTTATCCTTATTACCTTGTTCACTTAACTTCTCACTCTTAATTTTACCCACTTCTTTCCGTATCACCTTCCTCTCCATCCAAGCCTCCACTAACTTAATTTTATAAACAACATAATGATCCGATAATCCCATTCCTAACCCCCTCACTGATTTAACATCCAACACATACTTCAACATCTTCTTCACCAACACAAAATCAATCATACTTTTCACTTCAGAATCATCTCTACCTACACCAACTCTAGTATATTTATGGATACTCTTGTGTTTAAAGAAAGTATTACTTACACACATCCTCTCTCCTTACAGAAGTCAATCATCATCCTACCATTCTCATTTTCTCCTGACACCCCAAAACCACCTGTTATACCATCTCTTTTCTGATCACCTATCCAACCATTTAGGGCCCCCAACACTACCAATCTGAAGCTCCTACTCACCCTATTCAAAACATCATTCAGATTATCCCAGAAAATCGTGCTCTCCAATATTTCCCTCAGATGGACCATACGTCACGACCACACATACCTTGACCTTTTCTAACTTAAATTTAACCATTAGAATTCTAGTACTCACACACACAAAGTCTACCATAGCTCTATACCACAAGTCACTCATCAAAATTGCAATCCTTCTCTCATTCCTTTCCACACCAGTACACACGCCTTTCACGCCACACCACTCATTTTCATTTTCATCTTTGTTTCAGTCACAGCGAGCAAATCAAATTTGCCCTTTCTAAATGCATCCATCACCTCTCTCCTCCTCTTCTCCTCAACATTTATTCCTCTGCCATTTGTACCCATACGATTCATACAATTTCGCCGAAAATTAGAAGTCCGTTTACAGCGATCACGACCATCTCTGAGGCATGCATCAGCATTCCTAGCAAGAGATAGGTGGTGGGCAGCCAACCCAACTACCACCGTCCCTTAGTCTCATTCTACGACACGCAGGACATACGATGTGGGCAATTCTTTCTCCCCCACTCATAGGGATATAAGTAGTAGGGATGTCTGTAGGATATTGTCTAGAAGAGGGGTGAAGACGTTAAGTATGTGTATATGATATGTGGATAAATGGGGGTCAGTAAGATGTTGCATGGTGGATGAGTGTGTGAAGAAAGTGAACGCAAAAGAGAAAGGCGAACCATTAAAAATGGGAGGTAATTTCATCGCTTCGAGTATGCGTATACTCTCCCTCTATGCCTTCTTGTTGTTAGGTTATTATTATTATTATTATTATTATTTTCTCCTTTCACCAGATTGGGGGTGAGGTGTGCAGCATACACGGAAACAATAGTAGTAGAAGAACATGACTGAAGTCGAAAAGAAAGCTTCCCCTTACCGTCCAATCTATACCCTTGAGTAAGAACTCGTTGCAGTCCGAAATATCCACCCTAGGTCTTCAAGAGAATGCAGCAAACCATCACTGGTATCTCTTCAATGTGGGTTTTATCCTCTGCGCCAGGTTCACAACCATACCCTTTACAAAATCCCACCATTCACTCCTATTATGCATATTTCTTCTTGCATCTGCCAAACTTATATTCCTCTCCTCAGGCATTCCTTTTACTTACTAATTCAGTTTTTCTTCGGTCTTCCAGCACACTCACCAATATACATTTGTTTAACCAACCGACTATCATCCATCCTTTCCACATGACCAAACCATCTCAATGTACTCTCGTTTATTTTCTCATTTGCGTCTTTTTCCACACTCCACTACTCCTTAAGGCATTCGTTCCTCATTTCATCAATTCTCACCTAAATTTCTCCAACTGACCACTTCCATTTTAGACCTATACCTCTTATTCCTTACCATTGTTTCACTACTATACATTAACTAAGGTAACAACATACCCCCCATGCATAACCCTAGCTCACTCAAGACTTGGTCCCTTTACATCTTCAAAGGATTTAATTGCCACAGCCACCTTCCTACCATTCACAACTTTCCTACTACACTGCATCATCCGTTCCTTTCTATCCAACATATATCCCAAATATTTAAACTTAGATACTTGTTCCAATTGCTCACCATCTAACATGACTTCACACCGCGGACTCTCCTCACACACCAACATAACCTAACTTATCTGCATTTACTTTCAAACAATCTTCTTTTACACACCCTGCCAAACCCCATTACCAATATCTCAAACTCCACACACAAAACCAATAATAAACATGGCACCCTCCACTCTTTCATTCTCCGTCTTTCAAACATCTTCCCCTGCCAACCCTACCTCTCTTTCTTTTATAACCCCATCCATATACAAATTAAATAACCAAGAGACCTAACACATCTTTGCCTCACTGCTATTAATAATAAACCAATCACTTTCAGTTCCATTTACTCTTACACACGCTTCATTATCGTCATACATACTTTTGATTCCATTCAGAAGCCTACCATTAACACCATATATCACTAACACCAGCCACAGAGTTTCCCTATTAATCCTGTCATACGCCTGTTGCAAATTCATAAAACGTAAATAAAATTTATTCTCCTCATTTTCTCAATCATTTGTTTCAATGTAAAAATTTTATCCACATATCCTCAACCACTTTTAAATGCATCCTGTTTTTCACCAATCAGGCCTTCAATTATTCGATGTACTCTTCAGGTTCTCGACTTATTCTTTCAACCAAAATATCAGCATATACCTTCCCTACAACACTCAATAAACTAATTCCCCTATAGTTACTACAGTTACCCTTATCCTTATATAAGGGTACTATTACTGCTCTCCTCCAATCTCTCGGAACTATAATATATACGCTTTATTACACATCTTCCAAACCCATTCAATCACCATCTCGCCTTTATTCTTGATCATTTCACCAGTAAATCCATCTATCCCTGCAGATTTACCTTTAACTTTCTCACCCTACCCAGTTCCACCTCCTAATTACCTCCCCATCATACCTATTTCTTCTTGCACCATCAAATCTACATATATTCACTATCACCTCTTCAATACTGCCAATGTTATGCAGATTTTCGAAGTGTTCCCTCCACACTCTTCTCACATTCATTTCATCAGTTACGAAAGCACCATCCCTATTCGTTGTTCTATGTAGTTTCCCCTTGCTCTCATTCTTAACCCTTTTTGCTTTCTCCTAGAAAAGCGTCCTTTTCCCTTGGAGGTCCCCATTCATTTTCCTCCTAAATTGTTAATTTACCTCATTTTCCTACGTATGCAACTTTGTCTTCCTTTTTACCTCCTTATATCTCTATACACCTTTCTTTTGAGACCTCATAATTTTCTTTAGCGCATTCAACCAAGCCTATTTTTTTTTTTATTTTAACAGCTTGCATCAACTCTTTCCACCATTCACTATCATTCTTACTTCCTACTTTAGCACTTCCACATACCTTTCTTGCACTACTAACGAAGGTTCCTTCATTTGCGTCCAGATTTGTTCAGTCTCATCTTGCTCACATTCAACTGATTTTTTTTTTTTGCTAGTCCTCTCACATACTTTTCCTTACAAGCTTTTTCACTTAGCTGCTCACTCTTAATTCTCTCTACTTCCTTTCTTTTCGCTTTCCTCCATCCATTCCCTCACTTAGTTAATCTTACTTAAAACAACAATGATCTGAGATTCTCATTTTCTTCTGCAACCCCAAAGGCACCAGTTACACCATCCCTTTTTCGATCAACTATCCAACCATTTAAGTCGACCAACACGGTCAATCTGAAGTCCCTACTCGCTCTATTATAAACATCATTCAGATTATCCCATAAAGTCACACTTCTTCAACATCACCCTCAGATGGACCATATGTTACAACCACACATACCTTGACCTTCTCAAACTTAAATTTAACTATTTGAAATCCTGTACTCACACAAACAAAATCCACCATATCTATGCCACAGTTCACGTCAGAATCGTAACTCCTCTTCCCCACATCACTCTGGGTTGGATGTTAGAGTGACAGTCTAGTAAGAAATGAGAGAGTTTCCGTGACCCGGTTGCAATTTGTACGGATATTCGAAGTGGTTTGATTAAGGTTGAATATTTTTATATTTGAATATTTTTATAAACCAATCATTTTTGACACCATTTGCTCTTACACACGCTTCTCTATCGTCAATCGTCATACATACATTTGATTCCATTCAGCAGCCTACCACCACCACCATATATCACTAACACCTGCCATAGAGCTTCCCTATTAATCCGATCATACGCCTTTTGCAAATCCATAAAACCTAAATACAATTTATTCTTCTCTCATTTTCTCAATCATTTGTTTCAATATATACATATATATATATATATATATATATATGTTATATATATATATATATATATATATATATATATATATATATATATATATATATATATATATATATATATATATATATATATATATATATATATATATATATATATATATTTTTTCTTTCTTCTCTTATTTACTTTTTTTTTTATATCTAAGATTAGTAAGGTGCTGTACAAGTATCGGAAAAGAAAAGTGTAGGAGAATTATGACATATATATATATATAAATATATATATATATAAGAAAATATATAAATATATATATATATATATATATATATATATATATATATATATATATATATATATATATATATATATATATATATATATATATATATATATATTTTTTTTTTTTAGTTATTTATTTATTTATTTATTTAATTTTTATCAAATTGCTAAATGCATAGATGACAATGGCAATGGGAACGGGAATGGTAATGGTAAAATGGCAATGGTGAGCACCTGTTATCGAGGCACCACTGTGAAGAAGAGAAATATCTCAGATTCTACAAAATAAGACCAAAAACAGTGACTGTTAAAGCAGGTAGGTTTTTATAAAAGTTTTTATTTTATTTAAAACATTCTTAATATTTATATAATTCAAAGTTTGACATATATAGCATTATATATATATATATATATAATATATATATATATATATATATATATATATATATATATATATATAAATATATATGCATTCCCGCATCTATAAATTTATATATATATATATATATATATATATATATATATATATATATATATATATATGAGATGTACTGATAAAATTAGTATTCGTGTCGGTATCGGTCATTTTTTGGGTATCTGCACGGTATTTATACTGGTCATACGATAAGAATTCACTTCTCAGTAGAAGACTATAAACTTTAGATTCGTAATATCTATGTAACACAAAAGTTAATTTCTATTTTTTTTATTCAACGTTATATATTTTTTGGCGCTGAACACAGAAATTACCTTCATTTTTTTTACTATCATCGATACTTGAGAGTTATTGCAACATTAAGTTTTGCATTTTTAGTTTGTTAACAGTTAAGGGGAAATCCACAACTCCATTCTCTAGATGTCTTGTTAAAAAAATCAGTACTGATTTTTTCATTTCAGCTATGAGATTATGCCTATAAACAATATAGGAAAATATATATATATATATATATATATATATATATATATATATATATATATATAGTGTAAAGTATATATATATATATATATATATATATATATATATATATATATATGTTTACATATATGGAACAAATAATCTATGATAAAGACCTCGACTCTATACTTTCGAAAACTTTAAATATGAAACAATATTTTCAAACTCGAACCGGTAGCTTTAATACTCTAGACTGTAGAGTCTAGACCTGGGATAAATAAAATTTGTACAAGGTACTGTTATTATTTTTTATTATTATTATTATTATTATTATTATTAAAAGAAATTAACTTTAAAAGTAGAAACTACTTCAAAACAAAATATTAACTAAACTGTTTAAGCAAAAATTTAAAAATTTAAAAACAAAAAACTTAATTTTCTTACTTAATAATGAACTTATTTGAATTTTGAAATGTTGTGGTGTAGGAAAATATGTTGCTCTCCATGTTGTTGAGCTAAACGTGATCTCATATCCTCAAAAACGTTACCCGCTTCTGATAAAAAACATCTCAGAATAAACTAGTGAAGCAGGGCAGGCGAGCATTCTTTTAGCTACCAATTTAATAAAAGGGTATTTTTCTTGATTGTTGCTCCACCATTCTAATACTTCTTCAGAGGCTTTTGAAGAACCCGAATTTTCTGCTAGATAATTTTCCATCTCAATTACAAAGTCCACAACACCTGAGATTTTTTTCTGTTTTCCTCCCCCCCCCCTTTTTTCCTTTGTTTCACAATCTTCAAAATTATAATAACTTAAAAGTTTATGGGCACTGACACTTTTTAAATCTGAATGCTGATAAGAAGTTGAGGTTGTTCGGTCCGAGACTCTAAGTGAGATGAATTATTCGATGATGATGAATGCTCGTTAGAGATTATGCCTATCATCATCAGTATTCATTAAAATATGTAAGGTGTAACGGAAGTCGATTAGTTCCGGTTCCGACAGGAACTTTTCCAAGGTTCCTGTAAGTTACGGTACATCTCTATAGAGCTAACGCTGTAGGTACTTATCACAATTTTTTATTTGATGGTTTAAATTTACGAACAAAACTTGAAAAAGACTTTTTTACTTAAGATACATACTAATATCCCCAAAATATAAATCAATGCTTTAATATGTCTAAAACATGCTTACTTTGCATTTACTGAATGCATTATCTCGCCATTAAGCCTTCAAAGTATTTACTTTCAAAGTAAAATGTACCTTTACAGAGGTCATGCTAAAGAATTTTATAATTTATAAATACATATCTAATAGGTTAACCCTTTTGCCCCACTTTCAAAAAAGTTTTTTTTTTAAAAGAATGTGCTAATCTAAATATTAAGATCATTAAAAAAATACATGCCTTAGTTATTATATTTTTCAATTTTTCGAACCAGATAATGATAAATTGTAGCCGAACTATAAATAAAAATCTTGGAAAATAATGGTAAATTCGTAAAAAATTGGCTACAATTTGGCAAATTTATATTTGAAATCTAAAATCATATATTAAAGTTAAATTTATAAATATATTCAAATTAAATGTTTGAAAAATACTGGTAATATTTTAAAATATGTATATTTTAAATAATTACCATTTTGTATCTATTCAAACATTTTTAAAACTGCTGAACCCTTTTTCCCACCCTGAACCCCTTTTGTCCTATCTGGCATATATATATATATATATATATATATATATATATATATATATATAAATGATATACAAGTATATATATATATATATATATATATATATATATATATATATATATATATATATATATATATATATATATATATATATATATATATATATATATATAAAAAATTTTATTTAAAAAAAATAATAAATAAACAGGGAATTAAATCTTTTTTAAACAAATTTCAGAGTGGGACAATGAGACTCTTTCATCCAGTCACTACTCAGCACGACGACTATCTCACTCACAGAAGAGCAAATCGTGCAAAATTATATATGCATGCAAAAGAATAAATAGAAAACTGATCATCTTCTTTAAGGATGATGTTATGAATTAGGTTTGATAGATAGGTATTTTCTCTTTTTTCACCTCAACTTCTTGACATCAAGTTTATGCTTAATCGTTTATTTGATATAAAAATTGTTTTTAGTTTTCCTGATACTCTTTCACAAATTTTAATTAAAAATAATACTTCTAAATTGGAAGTGGCTGGTGGAGTTTATAAGATTCCTTGTTTCTCATGTGCGAACTCTTATTTTGGTGAAACTTTAAAGACCCTCAAAGTTAGATTAGATCAACATAAAGGAGAAGTTAGAAGAGGGAACGCGAGTAATGCCATTTTTAGGCATTTATCTCAAAATGATCATGTCGTCAATTGGGAAGGCGCAACTTTTTTATTTAAATCTACAAATAAAAATCTAAATCAACAACTGGAATCTTGGATCATGCCCAATTTCAATATATCTGAGGGATTTTTTAATTTTGATCAAATTACAAGAAGATACCTATCTGAAAAAACTAAATTCTTAACATCATCTTAAAGAAAGTGAATCAATTTTTTTTGTCGCCTTTGTCTTTTCTTATTTGTTTCATATAATTTTGTTTATTTAGTAGTTTTATTAATTGTTAAGATTAAATTTATTTTCATTGTTAGTCCTGAGGAGGAGAATTTGAGTTAAAGTCTCAAAATGTAAACTCTAAATTTGTTTAAAAACAATTTAATTCTGTCATATTTCTTAGTGGTTTAAATTACTATTCTTTACATTAATAGAGTTTGAGTTGAAATAAAACTTTAAATTAATATATATATATAGAGATATAGAAGGTAGTATATATATATATATATATATATATATATATATAGTATATATATATATATATATATATATATATATATATATATATATATATATATATATATATATATATATATATATATATATATGGTATATATATTATATATATATATATCAGGTTCTTTAAAGAGCTATCCTGTTAAACTGTTCTGTATTGGAAAAACTAAACAGTGAGCCTATGTCTATACCCATATGTTGATTTCAGGTAATATATATATATATATATATATATATATATATATATATATATATATATATATATATAGTATATATATATATATATATATATATATATATATATATATATATATATAAATAAATCATCATCATCATCATCATCATCACATCAATATCATCATCATCATCATCATCATCATCATCATCATCATCACCACCAATTAGTTTCAACTGAACACCACCACCAATCTTCATCGCCACCACCACCACTACAACCACCAATACCAGCAATCACCACCACCACCTCACCACCAAAGACTGTGGGCAAAGATGCAACAAATGTGACCGGAAACATAAAGCAGAAGAATATGACGAGTGGAAAAGAATGCAAAGCTCTTATGCTTCCTCTCCTTGATAAACAAGTGAGAATACGTCGCAGTCAGAAAAATCCACTCTAGGGGTTCTATAATCACTATATCTCTTCAATGGGCCCTATTCTTTGGGGCCAGATGAGCTAATAACTGAGTACCCTATTACAAAACCTGACCTATTATGCACCTTTCTTTCTTGCCTCTGCCAAACCTTTCCGCATTCTGAGCCAGACTTTCCTTCACTGACTCATCCACTAAACCTGAGTCGATTCTCGTTAACACTAACCAAGAAATATATTTGTTTAACCTGATCGACTACTATCCATCCTTTCTATATTTGCCAAAACCATCTCAATGTACTTTCTTTTATTCTCTCATTTACTCCTTCACACCCCACACAACTATCAAATGCGTTCATTCTTCATTTTACAGTTCTGCATCTAACACGGCCCTAGCATTGTCCATCTGAACATTATTTGAACTTTTAGATCCATACCTCTTAGTCTCAGGCCAGAAGTTTCACGTTACTTCATACATTAACACAGGTACATTAGCACCTGCTTCTAACTTAGCGCACTCAAGACATAGTCCCTTTACATCCAACAAAGCAATTTAATTGCACCAGCCACAATCTTCCTACGATTCACAACTTTCTACTACACTGCATCATCCGTTGTTCTCATCCAACATATATCCAAAATATTTAAACTTGGACACTGACTAGCTGCTCACCCATCCAAATATACCTTCACACTGAGGGACTGTCCTACCACAAACATAACCTTGCTCTGTTCACTTTACCAACCTCCTTTTTTTGTATTATCTTAAAATCCTCTACGAACCTTCCAAACTCTCTTCATATTCCCCAATAATAAAACCAAATCATATCCGCATGTAATAGGTAGGGTACCCTCCACCCCTTCCATTCTCCATCATTCTAGCACCTTCCCCCTGCCACCCCCACTCTAATTCTTCATAACCCCAAAATCAGTGGTGAGCAGTTGCCCCCTAGGGTTTCACACCACTCTCAAAAGCAACATCTTCACTTTTCTTGATGAGTAGTTTAGAGCACAACCACATCATATGGCTTTATTTCACGTACTAAAGGGAGCAAGCTATAATATATCAAAAGGAAGGTCAGCTTGTGTAATTTTTCTAGACTTTTAACGTTCAGTTAAAATTGACGATTTTGTCACGACCAAAGAACTGGATCCCGAGAAATGCGGGCTTGCCTCGATGGCTGTTTCACGATGTCTGGCAAGGCAGGTGTCCAAGCATATTGTGGAAAAGTATGAAAAAGCATTGTTCTTTCATTTTTCACATAAACTAAATCTAGTAGTAAATGATTTGAACACAATACCAGAAATCGCAATACTGTTGGAACTATAAAGGAAATTATTATGTTTTCGCGAGTCTGTCTTGAGAAGAAAATTAATGCCAAACATCCCAAGCCTATGCCAGACCAGATAGTATGAACAACACAAGTGCATCAAAGTGTTTAAGGAGCACTTTGTACGAATGATGCAAGCATTAGAAACCCTTTTCATTGAAGAAAATACCGCCACAAGAAAAAGCTCATTTCAGTTGCATTCAGCTGCATTTAAGTCGTCATTTTCATCATGGCTATGATATTGATCGCGAAGTACTCAGCGATGTTAGAGCAGTTGTAAGTGCTCTCCAATCCAAGACCTTGGATATCGTCAAAACTCCTACATTCAACACATTGTGGAATGGTTATGGAGCCATCGGAAAGATGAAGAAAAAATTACCGATGAAGTGTTAAAAGAAGCTAATCAAATCGTTGAGCAACTGGGACTTGATCTGAATATACCACGGATTGTTGGTAGGCAGCAGCACCGCAGCAACCATCCAGCAACAAATCCCAAGAAGTTCTGGAGAAGATCCTTAATAATTCCGAATCTGCATTCTATAATCTTTTCCTTGGAATTACGGTTTTCTACTGAAAATACTCCCTGTTTATATGCACACATACATCCTTCCAGACATCCCACATAACAATCGATGAGTTAAAGGAAAAAGACAGCTTCATTTTATATAGTTTTTACCACTTTGAAGGCATAGAAGAAGAGCTAGAACTTACACAAATTTCCCAGCTGGGACAAGAAACCGAGGTAGTGAAGAACTGGGAAGATCTTGTTGTCTCCCAGTCTAAAGGAGACAACCTTCTTTCCTTGGAGGAAAAGACTTTGATGATGATGCTAGCCCAACCATGCACCACCAGTACAGTAGAGCGCTCTTTCAGTACACTCAGAAGGATCAAGACTTGGTTAAGAAGTACTTATGGAAAGAACAAATGTTAAACAAGCTGGTGATGAGGCACACGCCACACAGCAATTTTGTGTTTCACAATGGAAGTTGGATAAATGTTGGTGTTGAACCCAAGGAAATTACTTTTTAATAATATCAATTTGCAACTGCTCTATATTGTGAATTTTCCATCATTACATATTTATTTGATATTCTATTGTTTTTATTAAAATACATTTTTTCTTAAATATTAATTATTTACCATCCATAAAAATGTTTCTTGTTATATGTCTTTCTGTATAGAGAGAGTATATATATATATATATATATATATATATATAAAGATATATATATATATATAATATATATATATATATATATATATATATATATATATATATAAATAGAGTATATATATATATATATATATATATATATATATATATATATATATATATATATATATATATATCTCTATCTCTCTATCTCTATATATATTTTTCTCTATCTATTTATATATAGCAGGTATATATATATCTATATATTCTGAACTTTATCTATCTCTATCTATATCTATCTATCTCTATCTATTTATATCTATTTATCTATATCTATCTATCTATATCTATCTATTCATCTATCTATCTATCTATCTATCTATCTATATCTATCTCTCTATCTCTATCTCTATCTCATTCTTCTATCTATCTATCTATCTCCATCTCTATCTCTATCTATCTATGTAATTCATATATATATATATATCTCTATATCTATATATCTATATATATCTATATGTCTCTCTATATCTATATATCTTATATCTATCTATCTCTATATCTATCTATCTATTCATATATCTATCTATATCTATATATCTATCTATATAATTCTATCTATCTATATATCTATATATCTTCTATCTATATATCTATATCTATATATCTATAAATCTATATCATTCATTCATATATCTATCTATCTATCTATCTAACTATCTATATATCTATCTATATATATAGGGTTGTGGAAAAAAACGGTTTTTTAATTTGTTTTTTTAAAAACACGTTTTTTTTAAAACAAAATGTTTTTTTGTTTTTTTTTAAAATTACCCCTTTTTATGTATATTAAAGATACAGTAGTACCAATACCCTTTCTAGGCCTAAATATTGAATATTAATCACAGACATACAGTGTATATATATATATATATATATATATAGGTATATATATATATATATATATATATATATATATATATATGTTATATATATATATATATATATATATATGCTATATATATATATATAAAGGTTGATCAAAAAGGATGGCATAACACAGGCGGTTTTGGGGTGTCAGGAGAAAATGAGAATGGTAGGAAGGTGGATGATGGGAGAGAGGTATGTGTAAGTAATACTTTCTTTAAACACAAGTGTATCCATAAGTATACTAGAGTTTGGTGTAGGTAGATGGTATCGAAGTGAAAGTATGATTGATTTTGTGTTGAAGAAGAAGGAGATGTTGAAGCATGTAATCTAGATGTTAAATCAGTGAGGGGTTAGGGATGGGATTATCAGATCATTGTTGTTCTATGTAAAAATTAAGTTAGTGGGGACTTGAATGGAGAGGAAGGTGATACGGAAGGAAGTGGGCAAAATTAAGAGTGAGAAGTTTAGTGACAAGGTAATAAGGATAGGTATGTAAGAACGCTCGCAAGTAAATCAGTTGGATGTGAACAAGATGAAACTGAACAAATAGTAAAGAATTGTTAGCAGTAAAAGAAGTATGTATATGGGTGTGTTAAAGTAGGAAGTAAGAATGACAACAGTGAGTGGGGAAGGAAGAGGTGATGCAAGCGGTTAAAGTAAAAAAGAAGCGTAATGTACTAAAAGCAAATGATGAAGTTCAAAAGAAGATGCTTGGAATTATATATGGAGGAAAAGAATGCTAAAAGATGTATACGTAAGAGAAAAGAAGAGGTAAATGAACAGTTTGGAAGGCACGAATAAGACATGTAAGGAATAGGCTCTTCTGAAGCAGCGAAAGGTTCACAATTAAATAAGGGAATCTGCTTTGTGATAACACAATGGGGATAAAGGATTTGAGATTGATTGATCGATGTGAGTGGAGGGAAAGAACACTTTGAAATCTGGACAAGGCTGGCAGTATGAAGAGGTGATAATGACCGTGTGTGGGTTTGATGGTACAAGAAGGAATAGGTATTTTTAGGATGAGGTTATTAGCAAAGAGGAGGAAATGGTAGAGGAGAAAGTTGAAGAATGGTAACTCCTGTAGGTATAGATGAAATTACCAGAAATGATCAAGAACGGAGGCAAGATAGTGATTGATTTGGCAGTTGTGTAACAAAGCGTTTATGAGGGTATAGTTCCGAGGGATTGGAGGAGAAGTACAATAAAGTACCTTTATATATGGGTAAGGTAGATAAAGAACCAGTATAATTTATATAGGGTAGTTTAGTTTATTGCGTTAGAATATATATGTTGGTGTTTTGGTCGAAGTGTGCAGAGTGACTGAAGGACTGATTGGTGAAGAACAAGGTGCGTCTAGGAGGTAGAGGATGTGATCAAAACCTTAGGTTTGCTGAAATCATAGAGAAAATTGAGAGAGGAAGAATAAATTGTATTTAGGTTTTATGGATTTGCAACAGGGGTATGATAGGGTTAATAGGGAAGGTGTCTGGCCGGTGTGACCGATGATATAGCAGCAAAAGTTGGTGGCAGTTCTCCATCGTGTTCGACGAGAAAGGTGAAATATGCTGGTGAAAAGCAATACAATTTGTCAAAGTGATTATTTAGCATAGTTAGCGGAGTGAGTAGGCTAAAGATGTCTTTGGTTATTCAATTTGTATATGGATTAGGTTATGAAGGAAACGAGAGTCGGCGGGACATCAAGGTCGTTGAAAGAATCGGACATGGAGGGTGCTCTACCTATTATGTGCGGATGATTA
>JABUQX010148379.1:0-5000 GCA_015478945.1 Trachelipus rathkii | reverse complement strand
TGCTTACCTGATTTTGATTTTTTGCACAGTCTTTTATTATATTCGCAAAATTTTATACATAATTAAATAATTTAACTAATATTTAACCAAATTAAAATTTAGTATCTGTTATATAAAATAACTAAGCAAAAAATAAATGCTTTTAGTGGGAGGGATGAACCTGATGCTTTAATAATAAATTTTCAACATTTGGCATCAATTTAGTTAGGTTTAATCTCAAATCTCCTCGGTTAATGATGTTCAGTTTTTTTATTTTTTTTTTTTTTTTGCTTGGAGATTAAGTAAATCTTGCTGAAACCCTTTCACTAGGTATAAGGATGGAAAAGCAATTAAAAACTTTCTCGCGGTACTCCATAATACGGGATAAGTAACAGGTATGTCTTTTTGAAGCCAGAATTTCTGATATCCATTTCTAAACTGTACCTAAAGTTCTTCGTTAGTGCTTATTCCAATCAGTTCCTTTTGTAATATGACATCCCTTTGTTATATGTCACCATATGCATTGATTATCCACTGTGGTATTACCATAGTGAAAACATCATCAAACCCAGTTTCGAAATCTGAATAGAGGGTATTTATATGTTTAACGTAGGTTGATAGTATCTGTTACATAAAATAACTAAGCAAAAAATAAATGCTTTTAGTGGGAAGGATTAGCTTGATGCTTTAATAATAAATTTTCAACATTTGGCATCAATTTAGTTAGGTTTAATCTCAAATCTCCTCGGTTAATGATGTCCAGTCTGTTTCTTTTTTTTGATTAGGAGATTGGCAACCGCGCTGAAACCACTTTCCACTATGTATGAATGAGGATGAAAAAGCAATTAAAAACTTTGTCGTTATACTCCATAATACGGGATAAGTAACAGGTATGTCTTTTTGAAGCCAGAATTGCTGATATCCGTTTCTAAACTGTACCTTAAATTCTTCGTTAGTGCTTATTCAGATCAGTTCCTCTTGTAATATGACATTTGTTTCTTCAATGTCACCATATGGATTGATTATCCACTGTGGTATTACCATAGTCAAAACATCCTTAAACCTAGTTTCAAAATCTGAATGGAGAGCATTTGAATGTTGAACGTAGGTTGAAACCTCGTCTTCCTGACAGTTTGTCTGTGACAAATTGGGGAACTGGGAAAATTCTCGCCGTCCAAATTAGCTTAATTCTGGCAAGAAACGCTGAAATGATGGACTTTGTTTTAAACAAATTTAGACTGTCACCTTGTAACTGCAAGTTAACCTCATTAACTTTAGTAAACAAATATGTTACATGGGCAATGTCTGGTTTCCACTTGATTAAATTTTCTTTCAAAATTGGATCTTTAGCATCCAGAAACTCTAAAATAGTCTCAAAAAGTGCAAAAAATCTTGTCAAACATAAGCCTTTTGACAGCCAGCGTACTTCAGTGTGAAGGAGTAATTGATGAAAGTTCTCGTCATTTTCTTCACACAACTTCGCAAATAACCTCGTATTCAATGCGTTGTTTCGGATTCGGTTTACTGCATGAATGACTAATTGAAGAGATTCATGCAATCTAACATTCAGATTTTTAGCAACTAAATGTTGTCGATGGATGACGCAGTGTATTGCTAACACCCCGGGTACATTTTGTTTTAAATAGCTTATAAATCCACAATAAAGCCCAAACATGGCAGGTGCTCCATCTGTAGTTACTGATATTATATTTGATAAGTGGATTGTTTTTTCTATGAAGTAATCCTTCAAAATATCAAATATTGATTCGCCTTTAGTGTCGGTTGTCAAAGTTCTCGCGAAGAGCAGTTCTTCGTAGATTTCTTGATCCATAATGAAACGAACATATGCCAATAATAATGCTTCATTACCAGGTAAAGTTGACTCGTCCAGCTGTATAGAGAAATGGGTCGTTTGCAAATCATTACACAAGAAGCTCTCAATATCATAACTCATTTCATCAATACGTCTTTCAACTGTGTTGTTGCTTAAAGAAATTCTTTTAATGATATCAGATGCAGGTTTGTGTAAAATAGTTTTTAAAACTCTTCAATGGCTGGAAAATTAACTTTTCTCCGATAGTATGTGGTTTTCCGGATTTTGCTAAATTAGTGAGATATTGTAAGACGCCCGCAAACCATCATCGTCTCTTTGTGACGTCGAAGCGAACATTCTGTCCACCGTGGGTCTCTTCTGAATTTTATCTTTAAGTGTTTGAAAGTATTTCAAATCTTTACCTGTTTTATGAGGGTGACATCTTCTCAGATGATCCTCCAGTTTAGATGGTTTCATAGCGTCATTGCTTAAAACTTTGTTGTATAAAAGGTACATAGGGAATTGCGCTGTCTTCGCGAAGAATTTCTACTGCGCGTATGTGTGTGACATGATGATACTGGTATATCATTATGTGCAAGTTTTTACAAGTTCAAAGTGTATTGCGACCACAAAGCGAATGGCTACAACTTACACAATTTTATGAAATATACTAATTTAATTTAATTAATATATAATGCCTAAATGAGATCCACTATCGTTGACCCCCATTTACATCTCATGGACCCCCAATATTTTTAAAGACTTTCATGGACCCTTTGCAGGTTGTTGTAGCCGTGAATTACAAAGCGTTAAAAAAAAAAGATATATATATATATATATATATATATATATATATATATATATATATATATATATATATATATATATATATATATATATATATATATATAGGTACAGCATATATATATATATATATTAGGATGCATACTGATAGTATCGGTATCGGTAGTATCGGCTATTTTAAGGTATCGGTATCAGCACAGGGCTGATACTTACTTTTGGGTAGAAAATTATAAGAAACTTTAGATTCACACAAATTATTCTGAAATAGATAGCTAATACTAGGTTATGGTTTTTTTCCTGATTTCCCTTTTAAATTTAGATTTTTAGTTGTTTCTCCACCGTGGCTTTAGCGTAACATTTACCTATTTGGACAGCCATTATTATAATAATTTATACAGATTTAGCTTCCACTTTTTAGTTGATCAATAGTTTTTTTACGCAATTTCGTGGAGTGCGCGAGTGTTTTTAAACTTTCTGAATTTTTATATTTTAGATATTTGCTGTAAATAGGTTTTTACCGAAATTTCCTGTTTTAAATTTAGGTTTTAGCATGAATAATTTTTCCTCATTTCTCCTTTGGATTTCACATTGTTTTTTTTTCTTTTTGTGTGTGTGTGATAGCATATTTGACGTGGCTTTCTTTTGACTTTACCAACATCAATGGATTGCACTCTAACTCTGATCCGGGGAATACCACCTCTCTAACTCTAACCCTAATTTTATGTTCTTGTCTGAGACCCAGATGGCTAAGAATTCACCCTTCAACTCGTTTAATATATCCAACTATAAATCTTTTATTTTCCATCTGATAGATGTAGTATGTGCCTATGTCTAAATATAAACACTCCTATAACACGTTTCGAGAATCTCGAATCTCCTAACTTGATGTTCTGTGGCTTAAAATCTTCTTCCTTCTACTACAATAAGCTTCTGCTGCTGTTCTCCTAACAGAAACAGATTTTCATGCTTTTTTTATTACCTTACTACTTCTCAATGAGAGACCGTTATATTTCTCATCCAAATACTGATGTCCTCTATTTAAAGGATTTAAACGTATACCACACTGAATTGTTGGGCTCCTCAAGTACTGATCTAAGAGGGGGATACTGATCTAGGTGGGAAGAAGCCGAATCATTCAGCATTCTCAGCGATCTTGAACAGTTAATTAAAACCCACACACACATTCCGAACTGTCCTAACCAATTCTTTGAACACTTGACCTATATAGCCACCGCCACTCAGTCCTCTCTATAACACCAATCTTCAATCTCTAATGGTAACCACCACAACCTTATATCTCTTAATTTTAATACTTTTTCTCCAGATCTCCATCCTGACCTATGCGGTTTTTCTGGCACTTGATCGGGCTTATTGGGGGATATTGCATTGCCTAATGCCAACTACTGAGTGACCGCTGACTCTGAAGACGCTTCAGCTCCTGCCGATAAGGAGCTGTAATCGTTGATGGATGAGCAGGTTCATTCCTTCCTGGACTAAATCTTTCTTTTTCTCCTCAAAAATCCATGGTTCGATCGTATTTGTTCTCTGGCCATTCAGGCTAGAGACAGTGTATCGGTGTGGAAAATTGCTTCTCCTATCACTCTTGCCAGTTTTCATTCAGCTAGAAATCTTGCAGGGATACTTTCGACGAGCAAAGTGGACTTTCATTAAACGAAAGTGCGCTGACCTCCTTTGATTCTCCTACTGACAACCCTCTGGCCTCTTGCCAAAACTTCCCTAACAAACTTCGTAAATCATCCTTTCCTCCTCTTATTGGCTCTGATGATTCTGTTGTTAATACTCCAACCAGTGCCAATCATCTCTTTACCTCATATTTTCCCCAACTCAACCCTGACGATTCTGGCATTCCTCTTCCTTCTCCTCCTCAGGTGTCCTATGCCCACCTGTAATTTCATGGATCAAGTACAAGTTCTGAAATGTATGAATGTTGAGGTTGCTGGGTAATGGATGGCATTCCTCCTTGAGTTTTGAGGGAGTGTGCTTGTGCTGACCCCGTCCATCGTTCAACTATATTCTCTATGCCTAATACTAGCACTTTCCTCAGTGTTGGTAGCGCGCATATGTCCAACCTGTTCAAAAAAGGATGTTTCCGATCCTTCTAACTATCGCCCTATAGCTCTAACTTATATTTTTTCTAAGATCTTTGAAACCCTTTCTTCTCAACTCTCACTTCTGATCATTCGGAACATTCTCTTCTTTCCGATTGCCAGTACGGCTTTCGGCGTTTGAGATCTACTGTCGATATACTTTCCTATTTAATAGATTGGTTTTCCGCCATTAGAAACTACGGAAGACTTGTGGGTTGAAGCGGCGCACGAAAACGCGAGCAGCCACGATAAATGCGAAAACGGTTAAACGGAGGGAACCTGAACGCAGTGTTAAC
>JABUQX010148378.1:0-2500 GCA_015478945.1 Trachelipus rathkii | reverse complement strand
TACTTTATAGAGTATCAAAATAGAATTTTTTGAGAAAATTAAATTATATTGTTAAACGCAAAGTCAGTGAAAGGAAAGTTAACTAGCTATTTAGGTAACAATTCTCTAATATTTAAAATCATATGCTCTTAAATTATGATGAAGAAACAGGAGCTGATCAGCTAGTGTTGGAGAAAGGCGATTCTCTTTACTTGTAGAAATATTTCCTGCTTGGCTAAACATTCTCACGCTAAATACACTTGAAGTTGGAGCACAGAGATATTTCCTAGCTAATGCAGGTAAGATGCAATCAGGATAAAGAGCTTTTCTTTCTTTCCACCATAACAGTAGATCAGCATCCGATTTTCGTTCCATAAGTGGTGCTGCAAAATATTTGTTCACAATAGTTTGAATAGTATTTTCTAATTCATGTTGTTTTTTCTCACTGCTACTTCTACGTTTCATTTTAACTTTTTTCTCATTTGATCAGTTCCACTTGGTGTGATTGTATCTGAATATTCTTCATTTTCTTATAACGATTTTTCTTGTAGCATGTCATCAAAGCACTTTCAGAAAATTGAATGTGTTTCCTTATCAATATCTGCCGTTTCATTTCAGATTCTTCAGGATCTGTAGACTGATCATTTTGATCACTCATTTTGTTCACTTCGACCCGAACTTAATTTAATATTTTCTTTAGCTTTTATAAAAGTTTTACTTCTTCTTTGAGCATAGATTTTGTTTTATTCTGATCAATAACATTAAAGGGAGCTAATTTGTATTGTGGATTTAGAACTGTTGCAAGTACATAAAGTTTCTTCTCTTTAATGGTACCAAAACGTTCAGTAGCAGAATTTAAAAGTTGGTTTTTCATAGTTTTTACACCGCATCCTTCCAAGTTTTTGCTAAATATTTTTGCAATGCATTAACTGCAAGTATTACAAATGATAAATCAACATCATCATCACTCGCTCTTTTAGTTAATTCTTCAAATGGTTGTAACAATCTAATTAATTCTCCATTAGCTTCCAGTGATTTGCATTTAAAATATTTAGATTGTTTTTCGAATTTGAAGAATATATAATAATTGCAATTTTTTGCTCTATGATCCTTTGCAGCATATAATATGACGAATTTCATCTTGTTTCCACATCTTGGATAAACTTGTGTATTGGCAAATTAGATTTTCGAATTTCCGTTAATTTAGTTGTAGCAATTGGTGATCAACTAAAATGACCTACAATTTTCCTACATAAAGTAATTAAATATTTAATTGATTTTTGAGAAAATCAATTAAAGATTACTAGCTATAAGGAATGAATAAAACATATCTCATTTATAACACCTGTCCCTCTCATACCTTTTGTAATGTTTGGTGCGTTTTCTTAGGACAACATGAATATTTTCTTTTTTTAAATTCCAGCTCTTAAGTGTTTCCTCACTTTTTAGACATATATTTTCTGCTGAATGAGAAACACTAAAACTACTGATTTGTAATGTTCCACTCTTCCTTTGAAAACCTTTATCAATCCAATGCCCTGACATACCTATAAAGCTTTCATTGTTATATGAACAAGTCCAAATATCTTATGTTAATGATATTGCTTGAATTTCTTGCAGCTGAAATGTTATTTTGTTCTTTACCCTTTTATATATTGTTTGGATAATCTCTTCTGAAAAGTACTTCCTTGATGGAATATTATATTGTGGACATACGTGATTTATTAATCTCTTAAATCCAATGTCTTCAACAAAAGAAAATGACAGATTGCCCACATCGATCAATTCCCCAATTTTGAAACGAATTTCTGTGCTCTTCTATCATTAATTTCCAAATCTTTTTATCAGTTATTTCAAAACAGTGTAGGCTGAAGAAATTCTTTTTAATAGAGGTAGAAGTTGATGATATGGTTGATATGATCATCTGCTGTGTCTGTGATATCATGTTTTCTTTTTCGGCCACTGTCTTCCTCTTGAAGATTCAGATATTTTTTTTATCTTCAAATATATGGTTTTATGTTTCTTCAAGATGATCCAGTAAAGGCTTTGTGCTATAATATTTTGAACTTTTCTTTGGGTTTCCTTCTTGATAGTAATGTATTCCCAGTAGCGCACAAGTAGTTCACACTTCACGGGTTTAGCCCTCTTCAAGGAGTGTAACTTCTCTAAGTAGTTACTACTTAGGATCAGGACGAGGAAGGTGCATGATAATTGCATGCTTAGGGTCAATCCTTCATATATATATATATATATATATATATATATATATATATATATATATATATATATATATATATATATATATAAAGATATCATATATATATATATATATATATATATATATATATATAAAAGGTAAGTCTAAATGGAATTTTCATTCTCCGGCCGGAGACTCCGGCCTCCGGCCGGAATTAGAATTTTCATTCTCCGGCTCTGCGGATGCGGATGCGGATGTTACCTGCATCACTAATATATATATATATATATATATAAATATATATATATATATATATATATATAT
>JABUQX010148376.1:0-14619 GCA_015478945.1 Trachelipus rathkii | reverse complement strand
GCTGATAGCACGAGAGCAGGGAAAAGCAAGGAGGTCGCAGCAATGCCAACCGCTGAGTTGTGGGCCGAGAACGTGGTAAAGGTCCGATCTGAATGGTGTTATCCGAAGTGCATCTTCAGGTGCTATCCGTATTCGAATTGATGTTGGGATGGCCTGAGTGGTGTTCTCAGCCGGGTTTGGCAACTTGGTATGCATTCCTACATAGGTATATTCTTGGTTGAAACAAAGTATGATGACAAGATATTATATATGAATATCTTGATCTGGGTGGGAAACAAGTGTGTAAAAGGATGCAAGGACTGATTTTTAAACGATTCAGTTCGATTCCAATGAATTTCCAAAGCTTGAAACTTGTAGAATAAGATAAAGAAACGTTAGTAAAGCAACACAGATAGTAGTTGAATATGAATCAGAGTGGGAGATTACAAAGAAAGTGTTATATTCTTTCTAAGTGGATAGGATTGAAATTTGGCAGAAGTGAAAGTTTTAGTTATACTGTTAGTACACGATCGTTGTGTGCGTGTGTGTGTGTGTGAAAAAAGAAGTGATTATAAATGCAAAATTTTTAACTATTAGAGCCTGTGTGTGTGTGTGAGTGCGAGTCGTTGGCTGAATGTCAGGTGGGTGGGGTGAGGTGTGCGCAGGTGGGTTTCTGCTGACTTTGTTAACGTTCATGGCCTGTGCCAATCACGAATCTGTGGAATATCACCTCTAACTCTCAACCTAACATTTTATTATTGTTCGAGACCCAGCTGGCCAGGGATTCTTTCAGCCAACTAATATCCTGAACTGCAATCCTTTCTGTACTCCTGCCCAAATGGTGGTGTGCCCAGCGTTTATATAAGTGGGGAAGTTACCCTGTAACACGTCTCGAGAATCTTGAATCTCCTCATTTCGATGTTGTGGCTAAAAATCTTTCTCCTACTACTAACATTATCTTGTGCTGTTGCAACTGCTTCCCTAATGGAACAGATTTTTCAACTCTTTTTCACACGACTTACATTTCTCATTAGATTGTTACTCTTCCCATCCAATGTTTATATCCCCATTTAGGGTTCTAACTACACCTAGTTACTGATGTCAGCCCTCCTCACACTGATGTATGGGGAGTCAAATATCTGGCATTCTCAACGATCTGGAATACAACAGTGAACCTACACATATCTGTGATCATCCAAACCAATTCTGAATATTACGCTTGACTTATGTTTCACCACTACCCTTTTCGAAAATACCCCATTTCTCCTCCTATTGGTAACCCCGATCACAAATCTTGTAGCTCTTTTCATAACATCTTCTCCAGCAGCTCCAATCCCTAAACTACTCCCTGGAATACTTTAACTGGCTAATGTAGAATTAAAAGGTTTTTGCTAACACTTTGGAAGAACTGCTTTGACCTGGGATGCCTCGGTCACCGCTGAAAAGGTGGGGGGCCGTAATCACTGATAGGATGAGCAGGTTCATTCCCTTCAACTAAATCTTCTCCAAAATCCATGGTTCGATAAGCTTGTTCTCGTGCCATTACAGAGAGAACAGTGTCTGTGGCATGGAAAACCTGCTGCCCCCATTCACCTTACCACTTTCATTCAGTCTGAATAGGATACTAGTCTGATGGTTTGTCACCTCATCAAAAGAAGTGTGACAACCTGCTTGGTCAAAATAATTTTTGGCCCCTTGCCAAAAACATCTCTGCACAACTTTTGTAAATCTGCCTTCTCCCTTATCTATATGCCTTGACGGTTCTGCTGTTAACTCCTTCCGAAAAGGCCACTGGCCTCCTTTTTCATCTAATTCTACCCTGACGAACTCTGGCATCCCTCCTCCTACTCCTTTCTCCTCTCAGGTTTCCCATGTCATTACCTGTGATTAAGGCCATGATCGTGTACAATCCTGAGATCTATGAATCAGGAAGGCTAGTGCCCGATGGCATTCCTCCCCATGTGCTTTATGGGAGTGTGCTTCTGAGCTGGCGCCTGTCCTGCCTCCAACTCTACTCTCTATGTCTTAATACTACTACTTTTCCTCAGTGCCGCGCACATGTCCAACTGATCCCGAAAAATGGTGGCAGCTGTTCTGATCCTTCTAACTATCGCCCCATAGCTCTCACTCAGTATTCTATCTAAAATCTGAAACTCTTTCTAACTCTCATTTCCTGGACATCTGGTCTCATTCCCTTTTCTCAGATCATCAGTATGGCTTTGGTCGCTCGAGGTCAACTGGCAACATATTTTCCTCTCTAACCGATTTATGGTCTTCTGCCCTAGGGACTATGGGAGTCTTATGTGGTGGCGCTTGACATATCCAAAGCTTTACTGGGTTTCCAATGCTCCACACCAGGCCAAAAGCCCTCCTTTGGGTTTCCTCCTTCTTTGCTTACTCTTGTCTAGTCCGCTCCATCTCAGCACTCGTTGATGGAGCATCCTCCTCCTTCCTGTTAATTGTGGTGTTCTAAGGTTCTGTTCTATTCTCTAACTCTTTATTCTTTTCATCAACGATCTCCTCAGCTGTAGTTCTAACGTCTCTTATTCACTCTTATGCCGATGATCAACCCTCCACTCTTCTACTCCAAATCTGCCTCTTCTTTAGCCCAGGAGTTGCCTCTCGTCTTCCAGGCTTCTGATTCTATGTCCTTGTCGATCTGATGGGGATTTGTAATACCAACCTTGTAAAATTCAACTCTAAACTCAACTTCTACATCTCCTCTCAAAGACACTCCAACTTCCTATTTTTCACGTCTAACGTCTCCTCCTAGAATAACATAACATTCTTGGTCTTAACATAAACAAAATTGCCTGGAACCCTATATTTCAATGATTGCTATGCAGGGCCCCCAAAGAAACTGGGAGTCGTAGTCTAGGTTGGTGGAATTTTTTTCCTCTGGGCACAGTTGCTCTAGTTATAAGGGCCTGTATTCGCCCTTTGTATGGAGCAATTGTTCTCACATTTGTGGGTCTGGCTCCACCTTCTATTGATAGGGTTGAGTCTAAAGTTAAGAGAGACTAATAAACTGTCCTCTACTTTCAAAACCCTCCAATCCTCTCTATCTTTATGACGTGACGTTGGCGCACCATCTCTTTCTATAGTATCACAGCGGTAGATGCCCAGTGGAGTTACGCTTCTATTCCACCTCCATTGTGTCGTCTCTCGCAATACAAGGGGTGCCATGCTCTCTCACAGAATTTTGCGTGAGGCTGAGAACCCCAGACTTGTCTCATCATAAACTGTTTAGGCTTACCTATCAACTTTGCCTTCTCTTCTCTCTGTTTTCCAACTATATTTAATCTTCCTCTTAAAGCCCACGTCTGCTCACCCAGAGAGATTTGCCTTAGGCTGGGGATTGGTGGGGTTTTCCTTGTTTTATTTTCTGCCCTCCTTGAAAAGGGTCGGCCTGTGAGTGGTGGTTAACTGTAAAAAAAAAAAAAAACTGTGTGGAATAGTGAAGATATATCAGACATGCTGTATAGAATTGGGTTTTTCACATGCGATGGAAGCCCTAGTTTTCTAAGAAATAAGAGTGAAATGTCCTAAGGTGACAGTATAAGGTTCTTTAAATGTTGGAAATAAATGAGAAAAATCATTGGTAAAATTTATAATTAGCTTTAACAGCACTGATCATCAATTGAGGTAAACACTTAATGGCGACAAACTAGTCGTCTGGCGTTTACGCGCAGCCAAACATCTCTTAGTTATACACTGCTGAACAGCAGAGTCTATAAGCGCCAACAGGTCAGAATCCGCCAGCGCACTGTCTGAACAAGATATCTGATCCAAAGCTGCCACCGAGAGGGTAGCGAGTTCCACAGGTACTAAATTTCCGCCCGCTAGCCGATATCGCTCGGTATAATATACAATAAGATCTGTTAGAGTTCAAAGAAACGTTAAAAAGATTGAAAAAAGCGCCTTGCTCAGTGCAACCGTGTAGTTTGTTTCCAAAGGATCTCCAATAAAAGGGGCAATAGGGAAATTTATTGGAGAAAGTTGCGAATTAGTGATTTTATTTTTCGCCAATTGAAGTAAGGTTATCACCAATTGGGAATATTATGAATATTGTTTATGGTTTGTTCGATTAAATTTATTAATGCACGTACTGTCCATTTGATTTATGATGTTATGTGTAGCGCTTAAACTTGATTGAAACTCTATTAACTTTGTAGAGCATCCTAAAACCACTACGGGTATTCGACTTCAACGTCTTCTTTTGTCTCGCAATTAGTAAATTTGATGGCGCGTATGCCTAGGATGCTAATTTTCTTCGGAGTAGTTTTACCTGTTTATCCGTTACCGTACCAAAAGTATGTTGAGGACGTCTCCTCCGAACTCAAAAGCAGTCGTTTTGATCAAAGGAGATCCAGGTAAAATTCACTCACCATCGACTTTTTAAATCTTCACTCCTGAATGAATGCCAGTTTGAATTCCCATTGCAGCTTTTGACTCAAAGCCAAGTTTATTCAGAAATTTGGCTTCGAAAGATGATAAGAATGAATCCTTGATATTATTTACTAGCTTAGTTGTCTTAATTATTGTTTCTTTAATGTCTGAGGGGCATTCCAAATTATTAAATCTAGCAATCTTCCATAAACTTACTTCACCTCTGTTCATATATGTAATGGGTTGGTGGCAGATTTTCAGCCTAGCCTTTTACAAGTATTTTTGATAAACAAGATTTATGAGAAACAAAATCTATCTTCTCCGAACTTCTCATCTCTGAAATATTTAGCCATTTTGAAATACTTTATACTTTTCTTATAATTTTATAATAAATAAGGTCGCCTAATCATGTTTGATTACTTTTGAACATTAATAGTTAATGATTAATTAGAAAAAAAACAATTACTAATGAAGTAGCTTTCTTAACTATGTATTTGTTAGTTAACTTATTTTTTAATACTAAAAGTTAGTGAATAGCTACTAAATTACAAAACTAGGTAAGTTTCTTAAAATTATTGGAGTTTACTTGTTTTCTTATTTTTTTTTTCAATGGAAAGGTTTTTTGCTTATTATTCTTTTAAAAAATTTCTTTGTCCCCCTCCGTTGGAGTAAGACGTATTCTTAAGACTTATTTAAAAAAATAAGCAGAAATATAACTAATGAATTAATCCAGACTAAAATAGAATTTACATTTGAAAGTGCAAATAAAATTTATAAAACTATAAGAATCTAAGAATTAAAGTTCAATTTTACACGTTTCTTCCCTTAATACTAGGGGTACTTTCCCGTATCTTAATCCCCAGTAGTATTCGTCTTAATTTTAGGAGTACTTTCCCGTATCTTAAATCCCAATAAGAAGAATCTATTCGAAAGAAACGTTTAACAAAAGGTTTTCCTTAACATAGAAATTAGTCAACTTAACAAACTAATAATCGAATCTGCGCAAAATTACTAATCCAAACTAGGTAACTTAAATTAAAACCGGTTTGTTAATCCAAACTAAGTAGCTTAATCTAAATTGGTCTGTTAATCCAAACTAATAATTTTATCAAAACTATACTAATGCAAAATGCAAAATGTTCTTAGACATTTTCTTAAATCTAAAGAAAAAATCAATATGAATTAGTAGTTGGGAGGCAAATAATATGTCTTATTTCCTCTAACTATAGTATTCAAATTCAATTTAACAGGCGGAGGTTGGACTGTAGGAGTCTTCGCTGTAGTCTCCGTTGTGTCTTTTGCCTCTGCTTGTTGTAGAGCTTGTTCTCTCATCCTTGTTTGACTTCTTGTAACCCTGGGGGTAGATTCTCGGGGACCAGTAAACAATTGATGCGGTCTATACGACGGATCTTGTTTCCTGTCATCTTTGATGATTTCCCTTGAGGGTGAATCTACAACAATAAAAATGGGGTGATTCCCATAACTTTCAGAATATAGATTTCTGGGGAAAGCAAATTGAGGGATCCAACCGTAGGCTCCAATAGTATATATCGCCTCTTTGGGCAGGTGGTTCGTAAATGAATTAGTAGGATCCTAATGTCCTGGGGAACAGGTGACAGATGGTCTAAACTCGCCCTCTGAACTAAAAGATAAGAGGTAGTATCCTGGAAGTCATTTCTAGCAATGTTAAATCGCCTTGTAGACGTGCTTTTTCTGCAACTTCATTGCTATTCACTTCAGGTTCCAAGGGGATTGGATGTTCAATGGGAACGGCAATCAGCATGAGTTCCAATCAGCTAAGGTGGTGTGAGGAGCTGAAAGGAATAATAGGAAGGCGGACGTCGGGGAGTGTGGAGTATCCTTCATCTCCATCTTCTTCGAACTACCTGATGAACACTTCCTTGGGTATCTTTCTAGTCTTTTCCTTTCGCCTCTGGAACTTCAAGATTCTTCAACAGCTTGGGGTTCCAAACTCCATCGTCCATGAAATCGAAAATGCGATTCTGTAACCTTCTGCTGCAATGACCTTTTGCATTATCTACATGGACCGGGAATGTCTTCCTGTACTTAGATAAGGCAACCATTATAAATGATTGTCCTCTTAGGTTATCTTGCACAAATAAGGTCCTTCACCCTGATATAGGTTTTGAGCTATGATGTGGTTTAACGTGTCTTAATAAGACATAAATCTCCTATTTTGGAATTTTCTTGCCAGTTTTTAGTTGTTGTTCCAACGTCTTAGTGTTTCTTCCATCCTCTCAGCCACTTCTTTGTAATTGTCGATCCTTTCTATTAAAGTTATCATTGACTCCTAGATAACTTCTTCCCGCTTATTATGAATCTTCAACCAGTATCCATGCACCTTTTATATAGCCGCAAGAGAAATAGAGACCTGTTGACTGATTTAAGAGAATTGATCGCTATTTGGCAAACCTGATTTTATTATCCACCTGTGGTTGTTCTTACAATGTCAGAGCTGTCCCAAGTCACAACCTCCAACACTCATCTGGGAAGCTATACAGAATATTCACTTCATTCTCCAAGCTTTACATAGTTCCGAACGCCTCTGAACAGTTCCAAGGCACATCCAGATGAGACGGGGCAGAATATACATCCTTCCCACAAGCCTAAGAATTCTCAGTTTATCTCTGCCTTACTACACCAATCTGATGATAACGGTGAGTACACCAGTAATATTTATGATATAGTTTGGGTCTAGAATGAAAAGCAAGTTAGCTTCCAATACTATCTACATGAACTCGGGAAATGGGGGGCAAAGTCATCGGTTAATCTCTGCTGATGGAGGTCTGGGGCCTTCTGCCTTGGCACAAGATACTAGCACTGCAAGCAATATTCTTTTATTTCAACAGATCGAGATGGGAAAACGTACTTTTTCTCACACCTTTTTCAGCCCTAAATGTTCACCATGGTCAGCGCTTTCAGTTGAAGTGGCAATTATCCATCACAACTGAAGATCATATCATCGGGACTTGATGAGGTAAGTCTGTCTGAGAAGTGGTCACAGAACATCTTAAACAAAGTGTGGTGTTTCTGATTTGTTTCTTATCAATACCAGCCTCTACCCAATCTTGACATTTTTCTTGTTCCTTTATAAATGTTTCCTTTCACTAAGAATCTTTGCGGGGCAAACAGGGTCTTTTCTCATCATGTACATCTTGTATAATGAAAGTCTGTTAGGGTTTGGTGTCTACTCAATAATCATGGGAGATTGTTTTCCTTTCTTGTAATAATAATAGTGGGAATACTATTAACAAATAACTGAGCTCTAGCTAACTGTAATTGCTCCTAAAGTCATGTTTGAAATGAAACAAGAGGTTGGTTGTCATGTGATAATGGTCACCTAGAAAATAGTTATATAGTTTCTAAACCTTAAAGCAAAATGCCCACGCCGCATTATCCTCGACTGCATCAGCCTTCCATCACCCTGTTATTGAGCAAACGAATGAAAGCCTTCCCACCACTGTAAGCTGGTACAACACGCCCAAACATAAAAAGCCAGAGTTACAGACCATATTACAGCAACTTCTTACTGTAACTGAAATGCCAACAGTAGCTGTACCATCAACACCATCTTTTAGTATCAAAAGCCTTCCTGTTGCTTTTCCAACTGATACATGATGTTCCTTCTTCACCGCCATAATCATAGTGCTCAGTAACTAACGCAAAAATTTCATCAAAAAGGAAAATAAGAGAAGAAACCTAAACACTCTGCGTTTCTTAACATTCGTGTGGAAGAACAAAACTTTTCATGGAAGTCTCTGATCTTTCGTTGGGTCTAGGGAGATCCATCCTTGTTCCATCTTTAAACCCTAAATAAAAAGGGGACTGACGATTGTAGGAATACACTTGTGACATCTTATTTCCAAATTATTTCCGAAATACAAAGAACTTTCTCAGCCTTCTGAAAGTATATTCACATTTTTGGCCCATCACTAGTATCGCTGCACATATGTTCCAAAAGATCTCTAACTTAGGAGGTGATTCAGTGCTTCATTTGTATCACCCAGTATATATGGAGGGCAATCTCATGCCCAAACATGAGTCGAGGGCAAAGGAGGCCTTTTTCTGGTTCTAAATGCCATTAGCTTTTGTGTCTCTTTTTCGACCTCTAGCGAGTTATACGCGTCGATGAGGTCTACTGATGAGAAGACTGTATTAGCCTCCTAGCGAAAGTGAATAATCTCTTCATGCTAGGTAGTGGGAACACGTCTTGAGTACTGTAAGAATTTAAATAACGTAGTCACGCAAACCTGAGGTTTAATCGAATTCTTCTTTGTCACTAACAGTGGGGTTTCATGTAATGCAACAAAGCCTCGTATAACCCCTTTTCTAATGCCGCATCCGTAAAATCATCGCATATCTGTAGATACTTGTGTGGGTAAGCGTACTGCGTACGAAATATAACTTTTGAAGCGTCCAGAAGTAGCTCAATTTTAAATTTAAGGGGGCAGACGTAAATTGTATCTTCTGTCTAATGGAATCATCGAAAGCTCGAGAAGATCCCTCCAAATACTCAGTTTCTAAACTGCTATTCTCAGTACCCTTTGATACCCTCTCTGATGATTCTATAAACTTGCTTTAACTTTGTCTTAGAAAGACCTTTTGAACATGTGGCTACCATTGGCGAAGGTTATCTGTTTACTCTGTCCTCCTGTCTCTGGGCCTAATTCAAATATGTTCAATGTTATTATTATGGATGATTTTCCCAAATACGAAGTCCTTTCTCTGAAATAAACTCAGTTGATCAGTCCTATATAATTGAGTATGATTTGTATTGTTACGCAATGGCTTACTGTGTTAGCTACATAAAGAGGAGCCTTTGCAAAGAGTTTTCTGGTATTTGCGAACACGATTTTCCCACCCAAACCATCTTGAGTTTTGGGCCTTACTTTCAAATGACCAGAGGATTGCGCTGACAGAAAAGTATTTTCTATGATTCGTAAATCAATCTCGATTTCTTCATCGAGCATCAAATAACCACCTTTGGTTTGATTTGGAGCCGCTGAAATCTCAAACTTTTCAGTTCGACTCAAATTTTCCTTTATTTTAGCAGAAGTGGGCTTAAACTTTGGCCTAGCTCCTTGACTCTCGGAACTATGATATTGAGAGGGTTGAGTATATTTCGTCTCCAAATCCGCTCTTCTCATCACACTGTCTGAATGGGGAGGAAAGGCTTCGTTCAACTCGAAACTCACTTTCCTTTATCTAGGCAACTGCTGCCTAGTTAAAGAATTTTCAGATAAAGTGGGATCTCTTACCTGTTGGAGACCTCCATCCGCATTTGATTGGTGAGGAAAGGTTTCGTTCAACTCGAAACTCTTGTTCTTCCCTCTAGGTAACTGATACCTACTTGAAGAATTTGCGGACAGAGCGGGATCTCGTGCCTGTCGGAGACCTCCATCCGCATTTGATTGGTGAGGAAAGGTTTCGTTCAACTCGAAACTCTTGTTCTTCCCTCTAGGCAACTGTTGCCTACTTAGAAAATTTCAGGACAGAGCGGGATCTCTTACCTGTCGGAGACCTCCGTCCGTATTTTCTCGGATTAAATACAAGCCTTGCTTGGCAAAAACAGGAATGTCCACTACTTTACTTGCTTTGATGGACATTTTAGAAAAAAACAAATCTAGGGTTATAGGTAAATTAGCGAGATTATTATTACCAAGTAGCACATCCCAACTGGGATCACCTTTTACTTCGCTCACCTGAAACGTAGTGAGGTAATATCTTTCGTGCATTCGAAGGTATAATTGGACTTCTCCCTTTAACTTAGTAGAGTTGTTGTCCACTCCTTGTACAATGAGATCTGTTGCATGAAGAGGTACCTTAAAACTTCCCTCTTTCTCCAACTCTCGTAACCTCTTCGGAGTGACCAAACTAATACTTGAACCTGAGTCTAGCAGAACGCATGTCTTGACTTCCCTTTCTCCTGTAGTGGGCGCAAGATAAACATTAGTGTAAAAGTGATGGCCTAATTTGAAAGGTCGATCGACACTTTCCTGGAAGAACGTTTGAGCTACTATCTTATCTGTTTCTCGGCTATTTACCTTTCCTTTGTTTTCTCCTCTCATTCTTTCTTTGTTTTTGCCGCTTGACGAAAATTTTAATGATTAACTTGATCATTTGGGTTGAAGAAGCTTTTCTCAGGGGCCATCCTTCCTCTTCTTCACTCAACTCAGAGTCTCTTAACTGGCTGTCAGTTACATACACTCGTCTTCTATTTTCCACTGCTATGGAACCATTCTCTTTCTTTTTTCTTGAAAAGGTCCTTGACTCTTCTTTTCACTGCTCAAGGTCCATCTTTGCTCTCAAGCCCTTCCAATCTTTCCTGCACTACAAAACCGAACGACCATCTGGGCAACTTCTGAAGAAGGCCACCATGAGGCTTTGGCAATTTACTGTAGATCCGCGCTTGTGACTCTTTTACAAAACACCGGCACAGAAAGGCATCCCATTTGATGTTTTCAAGCAGTGGTGACCGATGGCCTTGCAAGAGAATCAAAAATCATATTCTTTTAATTCTTGGTCGGTCACTCTTTTAAAAACTCCTCCTTTCTTTAGGAAGACGTTGTCTGGCTTCACTTCCTCCCTTTTCCTAACTTCATACCTTGGTTTGTGGAAGGATTCCTTTGTTTTCCTATTGTTTTTTCTGTACTCAGTCTTTTGCCTTACCTCAGGCTCTTCCTTAGCCAAAAACACTTTAGTGGTGCGATACTCAACCTGTCTTCTCTGGCTAGTTTTCAACAAAGCTCCCTTGGAAATTTTCGCAAACTTTTCCAACAATTCGACCAGACTTATATTTGCATCGAACACTTTTAGTATTTTCTCCTTTATCCCTTCTCTCCGAAACATTTTCCAATACCTTGGTGGTAACCATAATATTTACCTGCTTAGATGTGTAAGCTGCCTCTTCGTCGATATCGAACAGTTTACTTTGGTATTTCCAAAGCTTATTCTTTAACTCCAAAATGAAATCAGTGAACGTCATGTCTCTGTCTCTTTGGCAGGTCATAAACTGCAATAAGAGATCGAAAACGGTGTACTGATCATCTGGTTGGAGGAAGATTCTCAATTGTAGTAAGAAATCTTCCAGCTTTACACACCTAGAAAAACTCAAATCTCGTACGAAATAATGTTGGGCTTCGGAGTTTATGTAACACAGTGTACATGAAGTATATAAAATTAAGTTTCATTTATTTGTTTTTATAGTAAATGTCCCATATTGCTATTGCAATGTCCCTTTTTCCCCCATATATGTCATGTATACCGCGAAGCCCAGTCAAACTGTTGTATATATATTTATATATAATGTAATATTTATATGAGGAACATATAAAGCTTTGTGGTAAAAGCACCAATGAGAACTCGTTTTATGAGCCTTACTATTATTATTATTATTATTATTATTATTATTATTATTATTATTATTATTATTATTATTATTATTATTATTATTATTATTATTATTATTATTATTATTATTAATATTTGTTAAAGCGATTTTAAAAGGAAACTGCGTGTTATTATATATATATATATTAGGTTTATATATTATATATATATATATATATATATATATATATATATATTTTTATATATATATATATATATATATATATATATATATATATATATATATATATATATATATATATATATATATATATATATATATATATATATATTTATATATATATATACATATAAATAAGTGTTAGAATAATTTTATTTTTTAAAATTAAATAAATGAAATATTTTGTTAATAAGTGTGGAGCGTAGAAACCTCGATTGTAATTAGTCTTTTTATTCTGACGAGAAGTAAGATTGAAATGTCTTGAGAAATACCAACCCGCCCTCTCTTCAGATGTCGCCTATATACTTTTCTTTCTAATTTAATTAATTATTGTATTTAATTAATTATTGTATATATCATTGGCCTTACTGTTTTTATGCGTTTTAATTGGCTAATTGAGGGTAACCTATGCTACTCTGGCTGGTATAAAACCTTAGGAGGATCATTTTTAACAACCTTTTCCGCTCTTATTGTCGTTGGCCGATGGTGTAGTTGGTACTTACGTGTCACATATTCTCGATCAAATTTTATTTGTGTCAGTAATTTATTTTCGTATGCAACAGTGCATTATTTTTGTGATTTGTTCGGAAAGTAAATTTATTATTTATTGTAAATTAATATGGTGTTATAATTTATTGAGGTTGTGATATTGCTATGATATTTTTCTAATGGTCAATGTAATTAAGTTTGTGTTTCTCAAAGAAATTGTGATTAAATTATATTTCATATGTGCATAAATATATCAAGGTGTTTCGTCTGTATCTATGCACTTGTAAGGATTGTTGCATTGCAGCCGATATCATTGCCATGTGTCGCCTGCAGGTAAGCTTTTGTTTATTGTAAATAATTTTCCAAAGTTTCGCAGTCAATATATTTTTGTGATAAATATAAAGCATTTGTAAGTTCAGTATTTATTTATTAACGTATGGTTAATGTTTTAATGTTCAATATTTGTTCACAACAAAAGATTTTTTAATTACTATTAGGCAACTCACTTGCATTGAAAGAACAGTTGTAGAAGGCAACAGCTGATTCTATACTATTTGTTCACACTGACAAATCGATGTTTTTTGTAAATTCAAATTTGAATAATTTTTCAAGTCAAAGTTTAAGATTACCTTTCATATCGGTCAGTCTATATGTTTTTGTTAATATAATTTAGTCCATTTATATACATTTTTGCCCATCTATATCTATGTATATATTTAATATATATATATATATATATATATATATATATATATATATATATATATATATATATATATATATATATATATATTATATATATATATATATATATAATATATATATATATATATATATATATATATATATATATATATATATATATATATATATATATATATATATATATATATATATATGGTCAAGAATTTATATAGATAATTTATATACATTTTTGCTCATCTATATCTATATATTTTTATATATTTATATATGGACGAGAATCTATATAAATTTTTGTATTAAGATATTTTGCTGTAAATGAATATTTTATTATTTTTTTTATTTTCTTTAAAGTATAAAAAAATAACATCAGGTACTGCAGTTTACATATGCATGCGTATATAAATAAATATCCTTGGACATTTATCTATATATTCACGAATTTGTAAAGCTTATTTCATTTTGTAGAAAGGCAGTACATATTTTATTTTATTTTTTATTAAAGTATATTTTAAAATTATCCCAGTGGTTTTCCTTATAGTTTCCAAAAGTAGTTTGTTTATTTATTGATTCAATTATTCAATCAAATAATATATTAGGTCTCAAAGACGTTGATTTCATGATCAGAGAGTTGATCACCTGCACAGGTAAATTCATTGATAACGAATATTGTTGACGGGTCGGTTCTAATATAAAACAAAAGAACCCGTTCGACCGTTGTTTCACTTGAAAGACCTTCAGAGAGATACGTTGGTGAGTTTTGAGTATAGAATTGCATTGCAATATTGCACAGGCCGATAACTTATTCAACAGGAGGTCTGGATACTGATACGATAGAGGCTCGAGAATCTTAGAAAGTATTGGTTGGTTGTCTTGTCACGGGGGCCTGGCCAAGGAATTATTTATCTGCTAGAAGAGTAAGTTTATGACATTACAATTTATTATCTTTTTCAACCACCCCATTACATTAAATGGGCGTTCCTGTCCTGGGATTTTATTTTATAACCACCCAGTCGTTATTCGTTATCATTGAATTGCTTGTTGTGAATTTATTTTGCCATTTTTGCTGAATATTAGAGCACAGTGTTATTCATTTGTAATTGTTTTGCTAAAACCTGTGCTAGAGATATTGTTTAAATATTGTCATCAATATTAACATCTGGGATATATGTTGATATTGAATATTAACTGTCAATATAGTCCATTGTACTATTTATTTTGTTGAGATTGCATATTTTTGATTTTATGCGTATTACAATACTTATTATCTGGAAACAATTAAAACACTGGTATAATTTTGATACTTTATATTTTATGCTTTTATAAATATATATATATATATATATATATATATATATATATATATGTTTAGTTATATATATATATATATTGAAGCAGCACGAAAACTGCGTTTCAATGATAAATGCGAAAACGGCTAACACCCAAATTCCAACTGAACGAAGTACATC
>JABUQX010148375.1:27500-30000 GCA_015478945.1 Trachelipus rathkii | reverse complement strand
TTTATATATATATATATATATATATATATATATATATATATATATATATATATATATATATATATATATATATATATTATATATATATATATATATATATATATATATATATATATCAGGGGATATACAGGGTAGGTAGCTCCTACCCAATATTTTTGAGTCTTTTTAATAAAATAAATTAAATGGTAAAGTTAACTAAATTATTAAAATTTTATATGAAAGTGTAAAAAAGACTCTGATTTATAAAATAAATTTAAAGAAAATCAACTACTTTAGTAATAACAATTATAATAATTAAATTCATTTGGAAATTTTCCTTCCTACCCTGTTCTTAAAAGTAAAACTGGCTTACGGGCGTACGTAGATCTTCATATTTCATATAAAATATATAGGAAAAAGCCAAGCGTCATACCTTGCTGTACGAGCGAAAAAATACGCGAAATTCGCGAGTACGAAACTTTTGTTCACCGTACGAATATATTTGAAAAAAATTTTTTTCTCTCTCTCTCTCTCTCTCTATATATATATATATATATATATATATATATATATATATATATATATATATATATATATATATATATATATATATATATAGCTGCCTACCCAATTATAACCTTCAAGGTACGCCAATATATATATATATATATATATATATATATATATATATATATATATATATATATATATATATATATATATATATATATATATATATATATATATATATATATATATATATGCAGTTAAAATGTTTAAAACATTTTTTTAAATTATAATTTAATTAATTAAAAATATATATTTTCAATTATCATGTTAATTTTCTGTAATTTTGTAATTATTTTTGTATTATTTTATCATTATTTTTAATTTAATTTTAATTCATTTTAATAATTTTTAAAATGTTTTTACTTTATAATTAATTTTTATTTCTTATTAATTAAATTCAATATAATTTTGTGTTGAATAAATTTAATTTAATTTTATTACATTTTCATTTTATTTTATTATTTTAATTTTAATTTAATTTCATTACATTTTAAATTTAATTTTAAATAAATTTTTATTCTTTTAATTATTTATGATGAATATTCGAGTTTTGCCAGGCACAAAGTTACTTACAGCTAATGTAAATAAATAGAGAACAAAATAAAATTACATTTAACATTTTATTTGATAAAACACTAAAAAGGTAAGCCGTCACTACATGCTCATTTAAACACATACACACACATATTTTGACATACACTAACACATATATAAACACACAGAAATGTTAAGTTTTTTTTTATTTAGCCAATATTAAACCCCATTTGAGAAAATTTACAGTATTGATAAGCTTTTAAATGTAATACTCCAGAATATGATTCCAGAACTAAGCTCCAGAATTTACCTCCCTCCCCCCTTTCTTATATTGTGTTTTAAAGTTGCTTTCGACCATCTACATTGTAAGAAGGTTCCAAACATGAATCCACAAGGTTTGTGTCAATTCTATTGATCTCGAAGCGCGGGCCTAAATGAATTAAGGTCTCTCAATGCGGGTTTAGTGGCGTGAAAAATTTCTGTGAAAATCGAGTCAGTTTCATCCTGAATAACAAAATTCCCTTCACGTATTCGAAGCAACTTTTTTACCAGGTCAAAATGCCTTATCACTTTATATTAAATTAAATTAAATTAAATTAAATTAAATTAAATTAAGATTAAATTAGAGATTAAATTAAATTAAATTAAATTAAATAATTAAATTAAAATTAAAATTACATTATGTTATGTTATGTTATGTTATGTTATGTTATGTTATGTTATGTTATATAACATTATATTTATTTTATATTTATATTTATATAATATATTGCTGTTATATTATATTACCATTATTATATTATATTATATTATATTATATTATATATATATATTTATATTCTACTATATATATATATATATATATATATATATATATATATATATATACTCTATATGCAAATGAATATATATATATATACTTTATATATATCTCTCTCTCTCTCTTACATATATATATATTATATATATATATATATATACTATATATATATATATATATATATATATATATATATATATATATATTTATATATCTCTCATTATATATATATATATATATATATACTCTATATATATATATATATATATATATATATATATATATATATATATATAAATATATATATATATATATATATTTATATATATATATATATATATATATATATATATATATATATATATATATATATATATATATATATATATATATATATATATATATTCACCTTTCTCTGCAAAATTTCTATAAAAGAAAATTATTTGGTTTATTTAGAGAAACTCTCTCTCTCTCTCTCTCTCTCTCTCTCTATATATATATATATATATATATATATATATATATATATATATATATATATATATATATATATATATATACTATATATATATATATATATATATATATATATATATA
>JABUQX010148375.1:20000-22500 GCA_015478945.1 Trachelipus rathkii | reverse complement strand
ATAATATATATATATATATATATATATATATATATGTGTGTGTGTGTGTGTGTGTGTGTGTGTGTGTGTGTGTGTGTGTGTGTGTGTGAAATTTACCTTTCCAGCAATATATTTAGAGATTTGCTAAAATTTGAAAGTTCCGTCTTAATGTGATCTAGGATGCTCCTGGGAGCGTTCCTTTGCCATACATCATTTTGATACCAAAAGTTTTCTTAATTGTCAGCAAAAGTTTCAAAAGTTTCAAAAATTTCTTCGCAACTTTTGTTTAAATGTCTCAGACGAAAAGGAAAGAAACTAGCGATGCTTTTTGAAAATGTTTTCTACTTCAAGGGTTTTAAAGGGTAAAAATGAAAAAAAAAGACAAGGGGATATAATTGTATTTTTTTTAGTGTCACAGAATAGTGATTTTTATGTTTTATTAATATCAGAGAGGAGAGAGAGAGAGAGAGAGAGAGAGAGTTTTCCTTAAAACGAAGCACAATTTTTTTTAGTATCAGAGGAAAGAGAGTTTTCTTTTAATACTGAAAACAGTTAATTTGTATCAGAGAGAATGGAGATTCATATTTTATTACACTATTGATACGGAATGCAATAATTATTGTTAATGTCAGAGAATTAAAAGAGTTCTTTCTTTAATATTTTCTCTTTATGTCTCTGTATTTAAATTTATCTATCGATATATATATATATATATATATATATATATATATATATATATATATATATATATATATATATATATATATATATATATACTATATATATATATATATATATATATATTTCGAATAGTATCAGATAAGAAAGAATTTCCTCTTTAAGTTATTGAATACAATTTAATAATTTCAGAGAATTACAGGGATGAAAATAAATGTTTCGAAGTATGAGCGAATCGGACTTATAGTTCCAATGCTGGAGCCGGAGCCGGAGCCGGAGCCGGAGCCGTTTACGGAGTTGGAAATGGCATAGCACATACCGGCTACAGAGTCCTTCAGAGAAGGAAGACAATCTTTAGTAACGAAAACAATGATTAAATTTTTTGGAGTACTTGTACTTGTACTTGTACTTGCAGTTTCTAAAACCACTGTACTTGTACTTGTACTTGTACTTGAGCCTTTTGTACTTGGTACTTGTGCTTGGTACTTGCAAGTACTTTTGGCATTTTTAACTTGCCAATATTTTTTATTTTCTTTTTATCATTTTCCTACGTATTGATATTATTATTTTTTATAAATGTATTCTAAATAAATTTCCATTTATGAATGTAAAGTATGTCATTATTTATATATATATATATATATATATATATATATATATATATATATATATATATATATATATATTTTATATATATATATATATTTATATATATATATACATACTTCAGCATATATTTATAAAGTATGTGAAATCTTTAAATGAAGCAGATTGGTCCTAAAATGATGTCTCAATATTTTAAGGTTTTTTTTCCACTTTTTGCGTGATCTTTCATTTTTCTCAATTTGGCGCCAAAATAAAAATTTTCAACTTTTCTTTTTATATAATGTTAAAAAAATGACTCGAAATTGACGGAAGGAAGCAAATATGTTTGAGAAAAATCAAGTGAAAACATTTATAAATTTTATTATCTTTTAAAGGGAAAAAGGAACAAATACATAGAACTGCGATGAAAAAATTGCTTCAACGTTTTTAAGTATTTTAGATGTAATTTATAGAGCTTTGATTTCAAAATGACTGTTTTCACCTGCACATCACATTATATATTTTGTAAAAAACCATATTAAGGTATATATATATATATATATATATATATATATATATATATATATATATATATATATATATATATATATATATATATATATATATATATATATATATATATATATATTATATATATATATATATATATATATATATATATATATATTATATATATATATATATATATATATATATATATATATATATATATATATATATATATATATATATATATATATATATTTAGAAGATTTTTTCTTTCAGTTCAAAACAGACGATGTAAACATGTTCGTTCCTGTTCTTCGCGGGTCTCTCTTGTCATGTATATATTGTTTACGCGTTTGGTTTGTATTCATTGTCAAGAAAATCTTTGGTCGCATGAACAACGTATGTAATAAATCGTTTTGTTAATAGTAGTTTTTGTATTTTTGTACAGTGCGTTTCGATCTTAACATCTACTTTGCATACTTTATTGTGAAGCATTATGATAAACAGCTGGTGGCTACTCAAGGTGTGCTTTTGCCATTGCGAGGTGATTTTTTTTTTGGTAAATAGCCTTTTATTGTATAGAATATATATATATATATATATATATATATATATATATATATATATATATATATATATATATATATATATATATATATATATATATATATATATATATATATATATATATATAGATATATACTATATATATATATATATATATATATATATAAGTTTCAAGGATATT
>JABUQX010148375.1:0-5000 GCA_015478945.1 Trachelipus rathkii | reverse complement strand
TTATTATTATTATTATTATTATTATTATTATTATTATTATTATTTATTATTTATTATTAATTATTTTTATTATTATTGTTATTATTATTATTATTATTATTATTATTATTATTATTATTATTATTATTATTATTATTATTATTATTATTATTATAATATGAATATTATTATTATTTTATTATTACTATTATTATTAGTTATTATTATTATTACATTATTATTATTATTATAATATTATAATTATTATTATGATCTTTACATTATTATTATTACCTTTACATATTATTATTATTAGTATTATTATTACATTATTATATTACATATTATTATTGTTGTTATTATTATTATAATTATGATTATATTAATAATAATAATAATAATAATAATAATAATATAATAATAATAATAATAATAATAATAATAATAATAATAATAATAATAATAATAATAATAATAATAATAATAATAATAATAAATAATAATTATTAATAATAATAATAATAATAATAATAATAATAATAATAATAATAATAATAATAATAATAATAATAATAATAATAATAATAATAATAATAATAATAATAATACACACACACACACACACACACACTATGTTAATAATAATGATAATAAAACCAACAATTATAATAATAATAATAATAATAATACACACACAATAATAATAATAATAATACACACACACACACACATTACATACATATGATATAATATATTATTATTATTGATATATATGAGATGAGACACATACATTAATAATACACACACACACACATAATAATAATAATAATAATTATTATTATTACATATTATTATCATCCACCTTTACATATTATTATTATTATTATTATTATTATTATTATTATTATTATTATTATTTAATACATATATTATTATTATTATTATTATTTATTATTATTATGAATATTAATGGAAATTATTAAAATTTATTGTCATAATTTTTCCGTTTTAATGATTATGTATCATTAAAAATTGTAATTAATTGTGTAAACAAAATTTAACACATGAATGATCATACACTTGGTTCACTCCGCATACACTCACTCGCCCAAATATATCACTGTATATATATATATATATATATATATATATATATATTATTATTATTATTATATATATTATTATTATATATTATATATTATATATATATATATATATATATATATATATTATTATTATTATTATATACATATTATTATTATTATATATAAAATTTATATATATATTATATATATATATATATATATATAGATATATATACATATATATTATATATATATATATATGTATATATATATATATATATATATATATATATATAGTTATATATATTATATTATTATATTATTATTATAATATATATTATTATATATATATATATATATATATATATATATATATATATATATATATAAGAATTATATATATATATATATATATATATATATATATATATATATATATATATATATATATATATATATATACATATATATATATATATATATATATATATATATATATATATATATATATATCTTTTCTTTTTCTTTCCTCTCCCAGGAAGGATTCTTCATCCTGTCAGCCGCGCAAGCGTCTTTCTCCAGACATCCCTCTGCTGCACTATTCCTCTTCTCTTTAGCACTCTCATTTTTGGTAGCTGACATCTTTCCAGAGAGTCCTCCACCGACTCCGCCCATCTTTTCTTCGGTCTTCCCCTTGGTCTTCTGCCCTCTGGTATCCATTCCCATCTTCTTTTCGGCATTCTGTCCTGCTCCATCCTCTCCAGATGTCCCCACCATCTCAATCTCCCCACATCCATCTTCAGTATCATCTTCTTCACCCCTATATCTTCTCTAATTACTTCATTCCTTATTCTGTCTCTCCTACTCTTTCCAATCATAGTTCTTAATATCCTCATCTCCGCCGCTTGTATTCTACTCTCCTCTCTTCTCGTTGTTGTCCATGTTTCCGCTCCGTACAGCAGCGTAGGAGTCAGTATACTGTTAAAAATCACTTTTTTAACCTCTATTCCGATGTTTTTATCTTTCATCATGGGGTATACCGCTTTCATAACTAATCCATACTTTTCCATTCTTCGCGTAATCTCTCCTCCACTTCCTCCCCTTCTGTTAAAACATCCTCCGAGATAATTGCAGGTATTTACCGCCTTCACCTCCTCCCCTCTCACCACCATCCTCATCCCTTCCTCATTTCCTCCGGTTATTGTTAATATCTCTGTCTTCTGTACGTTCATCCTCATCCCTGCTTCCTCCAACTCCTCCGTAAACAACTCCACCACCTCTCGAATCGTCTCCTCTCTCTCGCTCCAACATGCCAGATCGTCCGCATATGCCATTATGTCCCCTTCAAATTCCTCCCAGTCTCTCCCTCACTTTCCTTATCACCACGTCTAAATATAATATAAACAGCAGTGGAGATAAAACACTCCCCTGCTTCACTCCTGTTTTCACCTCAAACCATCTATCGTTCTCGCACTCAGTTCTAACATTACAACTGCATTTCTCATACATACTTTCTATTGCCTTCTTTAATCTACCCTTCACTCCATAATTCCTCTCCATAGCTCTCCAGAGCTTTTTCCTTGGCACCGAATCAAATGCCTTTTGCAGGTCGATGAACGCTACAAAGAATCTCTTGCCATATTCCAGCATCTTCTCCGAGACCATTCTTAGTGTGAATAAGAGGTCCGTCGTTCCTCTTCCTCTTCTATACCCGTACTGTTCTTCTCCGAGTCTCGGCTCTACCTTCTCTCTCAACCTCCTCTCCAATATTCTTTCGTATATTTTCGCCAGATGGTCCATCAGTGAAATGCCTCTATAATTATTACAGCTTCCTGCATCTCCTTTACCTTTATATATCGGTATTATTATTGCTTTGCCCCACCTTTCCGGCACCTTTCCCTCTCTCCAACACTTGTTCATCAAACTGATGATTCTCCCTCTCAGCTCCTCTCCTCCCTCCACCACCAACTCCACAGCCACTCCATCCTCTCCTGGGGCTTTACCCTTCTTCATCCTTTTTATAGCCTCCTCATATTCTTCTACCGTTATCTCTCCGCCTTCCTCCTCCTCTTCCTCCTCCCTCGTCTGATCTACAGCTTCTTCCTCTTGTTCTCTGTATTCTACATTTAGCAGATCTTCATAGTATTCGGTCCATCTATCATTTCTTTCTTCCGGTCTCACAAGAATCTCTCCGTTTCTATCTTTTATATTTCTAGTTACGCTTTTTGGTTTTCTATACGCCTTCGCCATCTTAAATATCTTTTTCTTCCCTTCGCCCACATCTCTCGTTATTTCTCCTGCCATTCTCTCCGCCTCCATCTTTTTTGCCCTCCTCTTTATTCTCTCTGCCTCATTCCTTGCCTGTACATATTCCTCCCTTGCTGCCGCTGTTCTTCTTTTCAGCCACTTCCTCATTTTCCCTGTTTTTACTTTAATTGCTTTTTTCACTTCTTCGTTCCACCATGGTGTATGTCTCTTCCTAGTACCTCCTACCCATCTTTTACCAAGAGTTTTCTCTGCCACTTCCTTAATGACATCCTGCAAGTCTTCATTTTCTTCTCCATTTCTTAGGGTTTCCTGCATTTCCCGTTCATAATTTCGTCTCGTTTCTTGTTCTTCCAACTTCTCCACTCTGATCACTGCCCTCTTCTGCTCATTTACTCCTCCCTCCCCTCTTATCTTCATGTCCGCCACCACCAGTCTATGATCCGCATCCAAGGACACTCCCGGGATCACCTTTACATTCTTAACCATCCTTTTATCGGAGACTATCATGTAGTCTATCACCGATTTTTGATCGAATTGTTGCGTTACCTGATTCCATCTATACCTCGTAAAGATGTGAGACTCTCTGTGCTTGAAAAACGTGTTCATTATTTTTAGGTCGTTTCTCACACAAAAATCAATCAACGCCTCTCCCTCCATGTTTCTTGTATCCTCTCCAAATGGTCCCAATACTCTCTCCATCTCTCTTTTCTTTCCTACTCTAGCGTTGAAATCTCCCATCAACAAGCACCTCTCCCCCTCCTCCTCCACCCCCACCTCTTCCTCCATCAATTCCATAAATCTAGTTTTTTCCTCCTCTGAGTGCCCCTGTTGTGGTGCATATATCTGGAATATTCTATATTTTATCCGGCCTATCTTCAATACGCACATCATCAACCTCTCATTTATAATTTTTACTTTCTGTATACATGGTGACAGTCTTGGTCCCACTATAATTCCGACACCATGCTTTCTTATTCCTTCTCTCACCCCACAAATCCTTCTCCCATCTCTTTACCCTCCTCACTCTCATCTCCGCCATCCCAAACATATCTATCTTCCTCTCCTTCATGATATCTATTATCTCCTCCTCTTTATCTCCATAGGTACCCACATTTATCGTGGCACACCTATAATTCTTATATAATCTACATATATATATATATATATATATATATATATATATATATATATATATATATATATATATATATATATATATATATAATATATATATATATATAATATATATAATATATATAATATAATATATATATATATAATATATATATATATATATATATATATATATATATATATATATATATATATATATATAGATATTTATATATATATATATATATATATATATATATATATATATATATATATATATATATATATATATATATATATATATATATATATATATATATATATATATAGGGCTCATATATATTAAAAAGTCAGCATATATATATATATATATATATATATATATATATATATATATATATATATATATATATATATATATATATATATAGGTGAACATGGGCCTATATATATATATATATATATATATATATATATATATAATAGCGAGTATAACCAAAACGAATTTAAACATTTTAATTTATTTATTACCCGACTAGTTTCGGGTAAGATTAA
>JABUQX010148373.1:12500-14167 GCA_015478945.1 Trachelipus rathkii | reverse complement strand
ATATATATATATATATATATATTTCAGCCCCTGGCCCACCTTAATTGGAGGCCACACTTCCAGGAAGCCAGCCACCGCCCTTTGGGCGGTTCCACAGGTCAGGAAGAAGTTACAGCAAAGGTGGTACGGGGAGCGTCGAGGGCGGGGCACTCCAGAAGGAAGTGCTCCATTGTATCCGGGGATATACGACATCTAGTGCAGATGGGGATGGTAACGCCATTAAGTTTGGAATCTGAATTATATTGCATAATTTGGGTGAGGAATGTTGTTGTAGATGTCATTATAAAGTTTAGCTGGTGAGGAGGGGGGGATTTTAGTCTGCCGGGGTTGAGTACGGTGGCACATGGATGGGTTGGATTGAGTGTTTTCTGAAAAAATTGTGTCCCTACCATGTTCAAGGGGGATGGGAAGGATGTGTGTCTCGTCATGTAGATGCTGGATGGGGTTGTTTTAGTACATCCTGTGATTATTCCCTAAGGGCGGTGTTTTGTGTAACTTGCAATTTATTTAAGTTGATTGTGATAGTGTTGGAGAACCATGTGGGGAGGTATACTTATATTAGTTCTGAGGAGCTGTTTGTAGATTGTGGTAAGGGTGTGGGTGCCTTCTTCATGCTAAAGCGTGTTGGGAGAGAGTTCGGATGGTGCTTTAATTTCCGTTGCGTTGAGGAAGTAATGGTCGATGGGGAGAGTCAGTGTGGCCGCGAGTCCAACATTTTTGGGTTTTGTTTAGGAAGGGCTGTTGTTCAAGTAGACTAATGGGTGGAATGAGAATTGGTGGCGGTCAGTGGTTAGAGGGTACTGGAGACTTAAAGCCGCCACCCCATTGGTGAGCAGCCGTTTCTAATAATTGCAGGCACCTGGGTGTGCTGGGTGGTCAGGTTTACAAGCGACGTTAGAAATGAGATCCATGTCGTCCGCATATGAATTAGTTTGGTGATCTGTCGGTAAGGGCGCGATCTGCGCAGTTAGATTGAAGGAGTGAATGCAGCACGTTCATAGCTCTGATGGAGGTGAGAGGGTGTTTTTATGAAGACTTTGCATCATTGCAAGAAACTGGAAGTCACCATCATTGTTTTCTGTGTATTTGAAGAATTTTGTATATGATTATATGTGGGGACAGTGGTCAGTTAGTTTTGTTAATATCGATGGCTGTGTTACGGATCTGCATGGGATTGGTTTAGCTTCTATTAATTATGTAACAAAGAGAGGCAGGGCTGTTGTTGTTGAATTGATCACTTTTAAACCCATGTTGGAATTCAAGGGTGATGTGGTATATTTTTTACATGATTTCCAGCGAAGCCTTGCTGATGGTGAGAGCTGTTATTTAAGACAGATGATGGGAAATTGGGGTCTTTTTAGGTTTCAACTTGGGATGTTAATGGGTTGTTTGCATTTGTAAGTAAGAGAATTAGTGCTCAGATTTGAGAAGATTTGCACAGAGAACTATTTTCTCCTAGGTGTCAGTAGTTTTGAGATTGAGTCTGGTCCTGTTGCTGGTGAATTCTTATGGTTTGACTGTCTCACACGTTGGTTGTGAAAAGAGGTGGAGGCCGGTGGATCTGAGGGAAGTTTTTGTTGTTTTTTGTTAACCCATTAATGAGGAGAAAAAGAGGTTTACTGGGAGATATTAGCGTAGTGTTTTTCGAGGCTGTCTGGTTGTTTTGA
>JABUQX010148373.1:0-5000 GCA_015478945.1 Trachelipus rathkii | reverse complement strand
GATGCGGGCGCGCCCGCAGGCGCACCAGCCAGTGCAATCCGCCGGAAACCGGTGCGTGCGCGCGCCCGCAAGCGCGCCCGCCGACGCGATCCGACGCGTGTGCGCGCCCGCAGCAGGTGCTTCCTGCTGGCGCAAAGCCGTGGAGGTTTGGGGCGCGCACTCATGCCCTTGGTGTACTGCATGTACGATCCAAGTACGAGAATGCAAATGTGTTCTGTTTTCAACTTAATTTTTTTAAAATTTATTATTTTTTATTTTATTTTTAATATATTTTTTGTTTTTACTAATTTTTTTAAGCTTTTCATGTTTATAACATAAAAACTTACATTTTTACATACCCTAAATCAGTAAATCAGTAAATCAAACCACCATCCAACCATCCTCCTGACCAGTTGTGATCTATTGATCTATTGATCTATTGATCTATTGATCTATTGATCTATTGATCTATTGATTAAGGTCAAATTTTTTACTAAAATTGTAACGTTTTACATACCCTAAATCAGTAAATCAGTAAATCAAACCACAATCCAAGCACCCTCCTGTCCAATCATGATCTATTGATCTATTGATCTATTGATCTATTGATCTATTGATCTATTGATTAAGGTCAAATTTTTTACTAAAATTGTAACGTTTTACATACCCTAAATCAGTAAATCAGTAAATCAAACCACCATCCAACCACCCTCCTGTCCAATCATGATCTATTGATCTATTGATCTATTGATCTATTGATCTATTGATTAAGGTCAAATTTTTACTAAAATTGTAACGTTTTACATACCCTAAATCAGTAAATCAGTAAATCAAACCACCATCCAACCACCCTCCTGTCCAATCATGATCTATTGATCTATTGATCTATTGATTAAGGTCAAATTTTTCTTTAGTATAAATAAGTTCTTGGGATAAAAAACAGGAAAAGAAAACAAGTTTTTTATTTTAAAGCCTTTATAACATAAGTGCAAACCTTTTCTTATTCATTAGTGTTCGGGGGTCAATCTAGAATGGACGTTGGTAAATTTATGTTCCGCGCACCTGCTACATGTCTTGTGTCTGGTCCTACAGGGTGTGGGAAAACCTTTCTGTTATTAAACATTTTAAAAGAGGTTGAGATTTTCGAACAGCAACCTGTTAAAATCATATGGTGTTACAATGTTTACCAAGAAAAGTTTAAAGATTACAAAGATGTAATCGAATTTCACGAAGGGTTATATGACATAAAAGCTCTTCAATGTTTACCAGGCCATAAAATTATAATCCTTGACGATTTGATGCATAAATTGAATGAGGATATAGCGGAAACTTTCACAGTTTACTCTCATCATTTAAACATCACAGTATTTTTTATAACGCAGAATATCTTTCATCAGAATAAGTATATGCGTGATGTGTCTTTAAACACAGTATTTAATCTTGTTCGGGCAAAGAAGGGATATGAGTCAGATTAATGTTCTGGCTACCCAAATGTTTCCAACTCAACGTAAAGAGTTCCTAAAAGTATATAAAGAAGTTACATCTATACCTCATGGTTATTTACTTTGTGAGCTTCATCCTAAGAACACGCATAGTGTTACTGCGTACAAATATCTTGCCTAACGAGATTGAGACAGTATACATACCTGAATAATGAGTGATTTAGTAGCAGAGTATTTACCTCTTATGAGAAAATTTAAAACCTTGAAACCTTCTGAAAAACGTAAACTGATCTGTGAAGATGAAAAATTTATACAATGTATAGCCGAAGTATGCCTAAATCTTATAAAAGGAAATGTTCCTTTAAACAGACCTCAGAAGGTAAAGCTACGTCGTCATAGAAACATCATTAAAAACTTGCTGGTAACGTAAGAAAACTTAAAAATAAAAAGAAGCTATTACAGAAAGGCGGAGGTGTGTTCCTACCTTTACTCTTTTCAGTTATAGCCCCTTTGATAACCAAGTGGCTTGCTCAATGATGAAGAAGGTAGTGGTTTTACCCTATAGCGATTATGAGAAGATGAAATATAACACAGGACCCATGCCTCTACAACAACAACAACAACAACAACAACAACAACAACAACAACAACAACAACAACAACAACAACAACAACAACAACAACAACAACAACAACAACATCAATTCGAGCAACCTCAATCAGACATTCAGCAGCATCAGATCGGATATAATCCTTATCAACCATTGATTCAACAACAGCCCATGAGTTTATATGATCCACAAGTTGAACAGATAAATAATTACGAGAAGGAACTGCATCAAATATTAAACTCTAATGTTAACATTCATGAAAAAAGAATCCTATATCAAAATGCTATACAAAAATTAGTAGATCTAAAAGTTTTATTAAATTCACCTAAAGAAGATTCCGCTCTAGTAACAGATACTAAGCCTATGGTGAAAAGAGAAGACAATTTTAAACATGTACTCAAGGAAAGCTTGCCAATGAGGAGTAAGAAAACGGGTATAGCTCTATATAATATTTTAAAAGATCAGATTACATGGAATGAACTCGGTCAAATCATTATTGACGGGGAAACAATACATGGATCGAATATTGTTGACTTGATATCCGATCTCTCGCGTGATTGGAAGAAGACTCCTGTAACAGGATGGAACAGGATCAAACAAGAACTTCAGACCATTAATTTTCCGAGAAGTTTAATCATGAATAAACAAAGATTAGCGGATTTGGATAATATTCCAATGTCTCCTAGACCTGATGCAAGTCCCTCTGGTACTTCTTTTGCATCGGGTAGATTAAAGTTGTTAAGTAGAAGTACATTACGTTCAAATGTAGGAAGAATAGGAAAAAAACCACACATCGCATCAAAATGGATTAGTTCATAATTTTTATATGACTGTATTATTTGTAATTTAAAATTATACATATAACCTATGTTATATATTTGTATACATTTGCTATGTTTTTTAGACTTGTAATTTAAAATAGTTAATATTATTTTGTAATTAAAAATAAAATATTTTATATATACATTTGTTTTTTTATATCATCTTTCAGTATAAATGAATATAATTTTTATTGTTAATGTCATTGTGAATCATGGAGGCTAAGGAAGCGGTCGATAAATATTACTTTGATGTGAAACAGCCATACAGTTACGGAGGTTTTTCAAGGTTTGCTTCAAAGTTCCCACAAATTGATAAAAAAGAATTGAAAAAATATTTAGAAGGTGAGGATGCGTTTACCCTTCATAAACCTATACGAAAAAAATTTCCGACAAGGAAAACCATAGCAACATATCTAGATAGCGTATGGCAACTAGACTTAACCGATATGATAAAATATAAATCTTACAATGAAGGTTATCACTATATTCTTTTTGTGATAGATGTATATTCCAGATACTTATGGTTAAGGGTTTTAAAAGATAAAAAATCAAAGACTGTTGCTACAGCTGTCAGAGAAATTATAAATGAAGAAGGCAGATATCCTCAAATGATATGGACAGATAAAGGTACAGAATTTTTAGGTAAAGAGTTTCAAGAACTAGTTACTGAGTATGACATAGGGTATTACAACACATTTTCAGTTAATAAAGCAGCAATAGTTGAAAGAGTACAGCGAACTATAAAAGAAAGAATGCATAGGTATTTCACGAAGATGAATACATTTAAATATATAGATATACTACAGGACTTGGCGTACTCTTATAATCGGTCTCATCATAGAACACTTAAGAATACCCCTCTAGAGATGGTAAAGACAAAACCAATTGTATCCATCAACCCAAAGGGAAAAATAAAAGATAACACAGGCATTAAAGTAAGAGACTATGTAAGAGTATCCAGGACTGACGAAAATTTCAGAAAAGGGTATGAAGCAGGATGGTCGAGAGAGGTTTTTAAAGTAGATACTATCAGAGAATTCCCGAGAGATGGGTTAAAATTATACTATCTTGAGGATTTAGACGGAGAAAAAATAAAAGGAGGATTCTATAAACAAGAAATACAGAAAATACGGTTTGATCCTAAGAGTCATGAGTATAAAATAGAAAAATATTAGGATCTAAAGGAAAAGGTAAAAATAAACAGTATCTTGTCAAATGGGTAGGTTACCCAATGAAGTTTAACAGTTATATAAATGCTAGTGACATTAAGAAACATTGATCAGTTTACGTTGGGAACATGGAGAGTGAAGATCATTTCTATTTAACGCTGCCCTCATCGGCTTCTATGGATCTACATCCTGCTAATAAAATATCAGACTATACAACTCAATTATTGAACCCTATAACTTTTGGTCGAGAAATGTATGAAGCTGGATTAAGTGAAATGATACTGGATGCCAATATAGAGAATAGGCCTGAATCATATTTAGCGTTTTCGATATTTAGAAATGTTGATAATGTTAGAAATGTATTAAAAATTAACGCTAATATGCCAGTCCTCAAACGAGGCAAGAAAGAATATTTCTTTGAAAGATATTTAATAGACCGTGGTTTCTATAAATCGGTTACCGATGTGTTCCTAGATTTAAACAAAAAATTTGAAGCAGGTGAGTTATGTAAAGATTTAGTGTTTCTTGTTAATAAATCCGTTAACGAAGATAACGTGTTAATCACCTTAAAATCTCAAGCTCAAGTAAACCTGAACGATAAAAGTTTATTTATGATCAGTCCTTCAGGTTGGTTTCGTAATTGTCATTACTCATATGTAAACAAAACATCGAGAAATAATATCAAACCATCTCTAAAGGATCTAATGCGTTATATACCAACGATGGAAGAGTATGTCACAAAAAATGACACCGAGAGTTCAATACATTTTGTATGCATGCCTTCTAAGATGTTTCAAGATCCTGGTATGGCCTATGTTTATACACAGATATTATAGACCATCAGTACGTAGGAATACTAAAGCCTCTTTGTTAGTAGTTCATTTTCCCAAAGATAGTTGAAGGGCACGAAAACGCGTTGTTTCACGATAAATGCGAAACGGTTAAACACCCAAACGAGGCAAAACCGAATGAAGTACG
>JABUQX010148372.1:7500-13496 GCA_015478945.1 Trachelipus rathkii | reverse complement strand
TAACATACCTAGGGCTTTATTACATCTATGCATTGAATTATCATCAGAATATCCATCAATATCATACCGAAGCACAAGCGCTTCATATATATATATATATATATATATATATATATATTTATATATATATATATACATATAGTATATATATATATAACTGCTATATATATATATATATATATATATATATATAATAACAACATATACCGCATATATATATATATATGGCGAAGAAAAATTTTATTCGTGCCATAATGCGAAACATCACGACAACAGTGCCGCCGTTAGACAATGTACGGAAACAATGGTAAGGTCCCTTGTACATTGTCTATAACGGCAGCGGTGTTATTGTCGATAGTTCGAGTCTAGCGCGAGTGAAAATTTTCCCTGCTTATTATTGCAAATTTCTACGTCACATCATTTGTTGTGCCCATCTCGGCTTTGTTTGACCTTGGTTGGCCAGGAGCACCAGCGGAATGCCACGTGGCGCCAGCAGGAGGTTCCAAGTATCGCCTATATATATATATATATATATATATATATATATATATATATATATATATATATATATATATATATATATATATATATATATATATATATATATATATATATATATATATATATATATATATATATATAATCAAGTAGCATGCATAAACCGCAACTAAATATGTACGTAATTTTTTATCCCAAAATAATTCCTACATAAAACTAATAAAAGTTAAAATCTAATTACAATTAATAATAAACCTAGATAAAAGCATTAAAACGTTATAACCAAAGTTAAAAACATAATACAAGAAATATATTAATAAATCTAATTAAAATTCACGAGCTTTCGATGTCGTAACCAAGACATCCTATTCAAGCAATTAAAGTAAGTAACAGAGAAAGTGAAGAAACCAAATAAAGAGAAACACAAATCTGGCAACACTGTCGAAAATCAGTCAGATGTAGTTAAAAGTTCCTTTTTTAAATAAATAAATGTCTTTTGATATATTATTTGTTAAAGCATCTAGACAAAAAAGTTCCCTTGTTGATATTCATATTTTCGGTGTTGTTAATAATAAATGATTCTAATAATTTTCTTTTGTAGTTGTCTTTAATAGAAGTAATTAGAGAAAAGTCATTTATATTTATAAAATGATCTTCCATTCTTCTATGATTTGTGAGAGCCGAATTCTGGTCATCTATTTTAAGAATGCTGATATTCTCGTCTATTTAAGTCTGTTGTCTCTCTTACATATATTCTGCTGCAGTTCATACATTTTATTTTATATAGCCCCATACTCTTATTTTTCTCTCTCAATACCGGTTTTAGTATTTTTTTTTTCAACGTACAAGGAACAGATTGGACCAGATTTACATTTTTTGGAATATATTTTTTTTTAGGAAATTATCGCAATTTAGATTACCCGGATATACCAATAAATATTTCATATTGAAAGGCTCTTTATCTTTAAAGCCGTAAAATTTTATTTTAGCCTCTTTTAATGCTTTTTTGATTATATAGTCAGGATATTTTAAGGAAGAAAATTTTTTTTATATAACTGTATAGGAGATGAGGACTACATATTTTTAAAGCACGTAAGAGTTGCCCAATGACAAATATTTTCTTAGCATATGAGGAGTGGGCCGAAAACCAATGAACATAGGAGTTTACATGGGTATATCTGAGGTATACATTAAATTCTAGGTCACCAGTATTTGAAACCATTACTAACACATCTAGCAAAGATAAGCTGTTATTTTGCGGATTTTCAGCAGTGAATTTAGGGAATATATTATGCTGAAATTATTGAGAACTTGGTTTAAATATTTTCTTTCGAATAGTTCCATGAAAATATTGCTAAGTACGGGTGATAATGATGAACCCATACTTAAACCCCTGGTTTGTTTAAAATACCTTCCATTGAACTCAAAATACGCATGATTAAGAAAAGAATACAATTTAACAATTTTTTTTATTATATCAAAGTGGACCGAAAAAGTAATCTCAAATTCATCAACATATTCTTCCAGCAAATCCAAAGTCATTTCTACTGGAACATTAGTAAATAGTGATATTACGTTATAACTAACAAATGTCCTATTTTGAAAATTTAAACTATTTATCTTTTCTATAAAATCTATCTAATTTTTTAAATGATGACCAGAAATGTGTCCGACTAAAACCGATAATTCATTTCCCACCCATGTAGATAATTTATTATGTTGCGCATTCTATATATTAGATACAATAGGTCGTAAAGGAACATAATTTTTATGCAATTTCGGTAATCTATAAAAGTAAGACAATTTTGGCCAAAAGGACTCGAATAATTTAATCTTTTCCGGATGATCTTTTAAGACATCTTTTAAGTGTTTATTAAAATTAGTTTGAGAATTTTAAGAGGAAGGTTATTTAGTTCCAAATAAGTATCTCTATCATTGAGTAAGCTATCAATTTTGCTAATGCAATCAACTTTATCCATTAATACTATTCTATTTCCTTTGTCAGATTTATTTATAATTAAATCATCAATACATCTTATTTTTTTCAAAGCTAAATACAAATTTATAGGTAAATTAAAATTACTCCCTCTTAACAATTGGGACAGAAATAAAACCTTTTAAGCATCCTATTTCCGTATCAGAGAATTCGGACATAATTTGAAACATATTAAAATTTAACAAAAATACGGGAAACAATTATTACCTTCAAACCCAAACGAAATATCATAACCAAGTAAGGTTTTTTTATATATGAAAAATTTATTGATATATCTGGGGAATCTGAGCGGTGGTAATTTTCTAAAAAAAATATATATTTATTCCAAAAAATGTAAATCTGGTCCAATCTATTCCTTGTTAGTTGAAATTTTTTTTTTTTTAAACCGGTATTGAGAGAGAAAAATGAGAATATGGGGCTATATAAAATAAAATGTATGAACTGCAGCAAAATATATGTAAGAGAGACAATAGACGAAAATATCAGCATTCTTATAGTCTTAAAATAGATGATCAGAATTGGGCTCTAATAACTTTTCTCTATTACTATTAAAATAACTTCTAAAAGAAATGTAAATCATTTATTATTAACAGAAAATATAAATATCAACAAGGGAACTTTTTGTCTAGATTCTGTAACAAATAATATATTAAAAGACATGTATTTATTTAAAAAGGAGCTTTTTTTTAACTACAGTACATCTGACTGATTTTCGACTTGTTGCCAGATTTGTGTTTCTCTTTAGTATTTGGTTTCACTTTTTCCGTTACCCATACTTTTAATTCGATTGAATAAGGATGTCTGGTTACGACATCGAAAGCTCGTGAATTTTAATTGAATTTATTAAGCTCATCTTGTATGTTTTTAACTTTTTTATAACGTTTTATAGCTTTCAATATCTAGGTTTATTTTTAATTGGAATTAGATTTTAACTTTTAGTAGTTTGTTGTAGAAATTATTTTTGGGATAAAAAAAAAGTACGTATATATATATATATATATATATATATATATATATATATATATATATATATATATATATATATATATATATATATATACCCTATATATATATATATATATATATATATATATATATATATATATATATATATATATATATATATATATATTAGTGATGGATCGAATAACCGCAACCGCAACCGCAAATGCGAAGCAACCGCACATATTTTGACAACCGCAACTGCAACCGCAACCGCGGTTGTCACTGGTCTGCACACAACCGCAACCGCGGTTGTCACTGGTCTTCACAACCGCAACTGCGGTTGTCAGGAAGTTATCTTTTTAAAAATACTCTTATGCTCTTTCTCTCTCAATCTCTCTCTCTCTCTCTCTATATATATATATATATATATATATATATATATATATATATATATATATATATATATATATATATATATATATATCTTTTTTATATATTTTTATATATATATATATCTCTATTATATGAAAAACAAAGATTCGGTTTGTCTTTACTCCTCAAATACTTCTAAGATAAGACAACTTACTAGTTTTGATTTTATACTAATTGAAAAATGTATTACCCTATTGGAGATATTTGAAGAGATTACTAAAAAGTTAAGCTTTCATTCGTCCTCTATATCAGCGGTATCCAAACTTTTTTGATCGCGTACCCCTAAGACGAAAATAATTATAAGTTGTACCCCTTATAGGCCTGAAATATAATATAATATAATACAATATAATATAATATAATATAATATATAATATAATATAATATAATATAATATAATATAATATAATATAATATATTATAATATATAATATAATATAATATAATATAATATAATATAATATAATATAATATAATATAATATAATATAATATAATATAATATAATATAATATAATAATATAATATAATATAATATAATATAGACACAGCGACCAATGAGAGAACCTCTCACTGACGTGATACAAGATCATACACTCGCAAGTGATCGTGAGCCTACTTCTTTGGCGTACCCCCAAGTATCACTTTGCGTACCCCCCGGGGTACGCGTACCCCACTTTGGAGACCACTGCTCTATATCACAAGTAATTCCATTTATTGTGTCGTTAAAAACTCTTCACCAGACCTCAGATTTCGAGGCTGAAGAGGGACTTAAATCAGCTGTACAAACAATAAATTCGGAGTTAACTCGTAGATTTGATAATTTGGAAAGAAATTTCTTGTATTCCATCGAAACGTATCTAGATGCTCGATATAAAGGGAAATTTTTTACAACTTCTTATGTTTTGAAGGAAGTTCAGGAAGAAATAACAAAACAATGTAAGGAACTTTCTTCAGAATATGGAAAAGATATATCTATTAACAGATATCCTTAAAGAATTTAAACTGCAGAAATAAAGCAACCTTCAACATCCAAGCCAAAAACTCTGTTTGAAACCATGAATGATCATTTAACATCAAGTAGTGATGATGATGATACAGAAAAAGAATTCAATGAAAGTGTTTTGGATGAAATAGCAAAATATCAAAAAGAAAAAAGAATCGATCCCTAAGATGATCCTCTAATGTGGTGGAGAGGAAACGAACATAACTTCAAAAAGTTGAAGATGATGGCTAAAAGATATTTGTCATGCCCATCTAGTAGTATACCAAGCGAACAACTTATAAGCATTAATTTATGACGAGTAAAGGATGAGATTAACAGGAGAAAATGCAGAAAATTGTTATTCCTTAAATCTAACTTGCCGCTTCTAAAATTCAATTACAAAAAGCACCTTTAGTCGGATACTTTCCAGTTTCCACAGGGCGGAGGATGGGGAAAGTGGATGGTGTTGTGCATTGTGCATGGGTCCTCGTTCCGCACCCTGGTAACTCTTGTAAACAGAGGCTAAATTTCACATTAAACGACCAGAAATTTAGAAATTTTCAAGGTTATAATAATAATAATAATAATAATAATAATAATAATAATAATAATAATAATAATAATAATAATAATAATAATAATAATAATAATAATAATAATAATAATAATAATAATAATAATAATAATAATAATAATAATAATAATTGTGTGTGTGTGTATATGTGTGTGTATTGTGTGTGTGTGTGTGTGTGTGTGTGTGTGTGTGTGTGTGTGTGTGTGTGTGTAGTAGTAGTAGTAGTGATAGTAGTAGTAGTAGTAGTAGTAGTAGTAAACAAAGCAATGTTTAATTTTTATTGAAGGTTTTATTGCACAACCGCAACCGCGGTTGTTGAAAAATTTAAGAACCGCAAAAAAACCGCAACCGCGGTTGTCGAAAATTTTAGGAACCGCAAAAAACCGCAACCGCGGTTATGCAAAAATTCAGCTTCGCTCCATCACTAATATATATATATATATATATATATATATATATATATATATATATATATATATATATATGTAATATATATACATATAATCACCCTTGTAATATTATGTATAATAAATGTATACATACATATCTTATGTATATAATATATAT
>JABUQX010148372.1:0-2500 GCA_015478945.1 Trachelipus rathkii | reverse complement strand
ATATATATATATATATATATATATCGCCCCTGCTATTCATATATACATGGATTACGGACTGAAGAGAATATGTAGACAGGTAGACAATGAACACACACTGCTATACGCAGATGATGCAGCATTGATAGCAGGCGAGGGAGCGGACCTGCAGGAAATGCTGAACAGATGGGATGCCCAAATGGGAGAAATCGGTATGAAGATGAACACGGAGAAGACGGAGGTAATGAGAATAGCTAGAGAAAGAACAGAACTGAACATCAATATAGAAGGAAGAGGACTACAGCAGGTGGATAAATTCAAATACTTGGGAGTGATGATGGAAGGGAAAGGAGGTCAGGGAGGAGAGATAGGCGAGAGGATAAAGAAGTTCTCTCAGAACGTAGGAGCATTATACCCAGTACTGAAAGAAACAGCTATACCAAAAGAAGTGAAAATGGTGATATATAAAACAATACTGAGACCATTACTAGTGTACGGATCGGAATGCTGGGCACTGAACACAACACAAATGAGAAGAGTGGAGGCGGCGGAGATGAGGGTGCTGAGATTGATTGAAGGAGTTACCCTGAGAGATAGGCGGAGAAGTGAGGAAATACGGAGAGAGCTGAGAATTGGATCAATAACTGAACATATACAACAGAATCAACTGAGATGGTATGGACACCTCAAGAGAATGGAAGAGGGAACTGGACCAAGAAAGATGCTGGAATGGACGCCAGTGGGCCGTAGACCTGCGGGCAGACCGAAGAAAAGATGGAAGGATGCGGTGGAAGATGCGATGAACGTCAGAGGAGTGTCTATGGTGGATGTGGAGGAGAGAAGAATGTACGAAGATAGAAACCACTGGAGGAGGTTCTGCAGAGGCGATACCTGACAGGTCAATACAGATCTACCAGAGGGGATAGTGAATAAGGTGAATATATATATTAGGGATGGAGGCAAGTATCTGTATCGGCCTTTAAAGGTATCGGTATCGGTATATATAGTATATTTAGTTACATATATATATATATATATATATAGTAGTTATATATATATATATATATATATATATATATATATATATATATATATATATCTGAGAGATATAAGAGCGCTCCTAGCTCAGTGGTAGAGCACTCGCTTAGCAAGCGAGGGGGCCCAGGTTCGAGACTGGGTTGGAGCGAGAGAATGTGAGCTATTCTCTATTAACTCTAGATTATACATATACAGACGTTAATGAGTACATTTGTGGTGTGCTTTGCTACAAATGGGAATTAATCGCGGCGTCTGCGATAGGCCTGGCCAGCCAGCGGACTTAGCCGTTAGGCCCTTGTTTCCCAAGGACCTTTCTCGAAGGGTCCCACTGACAGGACGAAAGTCCTTATTGGGGGTAGAAGATTTATATATATATATATATATATATATATATATATATATATACCAGTTGGATATAGTATATATAGATATATATATATATATATATATATATATATATATATATATATATATATATATATATATATATATATATGCCGTTTACTCCTGTATCTTTGATATTAAACTTGCTATATTTATATTTTTTTAAATTCGGCCTGTGTGCGTGCGTGTGTGTGTGTGTGTGTGTGTGTGTGTGTGTGTGTGTGTATAGTATAGGTGTCCATGCTTGTGTGTATAGGTGTAGGTGTGTGTGTGTGTGTTTTTTACTCTTTCTTAAAAGTGGATCGAACTCACTCATTAAGCCTTTATAGCAGAGGTATGGATTCAAAGTCATTTAGTTGAGGAATTTGGTTGGAGTTAAAATAGATATTTTATATATATAAAAAAAAAATAATAATAATAATAATAATGATAATAATAATAATAATAATAATAATAATAAAAAATAATAATAATAATAATAATAATAATAAAATAATAATAATAATAATAATAATAATAATAATAATAATAATAATAATAATAATAATAATAAAAATAAAATTTTATACAGAATAGTTGTTACAATTTTTATCCTTTAATAACAGAGATACAAATATAATAGATATTATTACATTTACAAAATGGCAATAAATCATGTAAATTAGGATTCAATTTCACTTCTATCTGAAATGGGGCTACTGATTGCAACACAGTGTTGTCCCCTTTGAGCCCCGAAATACAATACATTTATACATATACATTTTGAGCATCAACTACGCAGATGTCTCTTCCTTTCTAATAGTAACAATAATTGTATTAATTAAATGTACAATAAAATATTAGTAATTAGAATAACGTGAATAATACCTAGTGACTATATCACAGTCAATGAAATAGCTATAAGTTTTATCCTAACACAATAATTATGTTTTAATACTAATAATAATAACAGTAATAATAATAATAATAATAATAATAATAATAATAATAATAATAATAATAATAATAATAATAATAATAATAATAATAATAACAATGAAACCAATATTATTATTAAAAACAATATGAACGATATTGATCCAGAAATTGATCAAAATGT
>JABUQX010148371.1:35000-45079 GCA_015478945.1 Trachelipus rathkii | reverse complement strand
AAAATTTTGGAAATAGCTATTTCCATATTAAAAGTATAGAAAAAGCGCATCTCGATTTTGCATTTTATATATATGCAATGTATATATATATAAATATATACAGTACTGGCATATTTATTATGGATTTTTTTAAAATTTGCTATTTTTGAATAAAAAGGTTATGAAATTTAATTTTTTCAACTTTTTTGAACTTATTTTAATACACCAGGATAATATAAATATTTTACTATTTATTTACCAAACTTTAAAGTATTGTGTGGCAGTATCTGGCAAAAATGACAGATTTGGTGAATTATTCAGTGTTTATTATATTTTCACGTTCAGTTGCTATCCTGCTTTCACGGGAGTTGTGTGTGTTAGCGATGATTTACACCTTTTATTATTTGTTATAATTAGTGTATACTAGTGTTTTATTGTATTAATTTAATAATAATACCATTATTTTCAGATATTTTGGTAGTTTATAAAAGTGATCAAATATGGGTAAAGTTAGTGATTTGAGTCCACGGAAAGTCGGACAGATTAATGTGTTATTGCAAGTGAGCAACTTAAAACAGAAAGAAATTGCAGCAAAACTTGGGGTTTCAACTCAAACAGTTAGTAATATTAAAAAGAAATTGAAATACGGTCACAGTTTGAGCTCAAATAGGGTTGGCAAATGTGGAAAGAAAAGAAAAACAACACCCAGGGAGGACAGAAAAATAGTTCAAATGGCTCTGAAAAATAGAAGACTATCATGTAGGAAGCTTTCCAATGTTCTATCAGCAGAGGGGATTATTATTTCTATAAAAACCGCCAATAGGAGGCAATTAGATGCTGGATTAAAAGCCTATCGTCCAACAAAAAAGACTAGACTAACTTTAGAAATGAAACGGGCACGTAATGCCTGGGCTCAGACTCATATTCATTGGACTTCTGAGCAATGGGAGCAGGTAAGAGTTGATCAGATAGATATTATTTCTTTTATCACTCATAAAAGAGCATTTGTTATTAGTAAAATCGCAATGACACTTGAAAATATCATTATTACTGAATTATCAACCATCTATGGTTTAAAATCATGAATTTCTGTACTTGTTTCACTACTTGCATCATCTTCTATGCTTTTCCTACTGTTCATATTGTTTTATATTGCTCCAGATTGTATTATCTGATGAATCCACCATTGCTGTGCTTGATGATCTTGTGCAGAGCGTGAGAAGGCGATCAGGTGAGGAATTTAAACCCGAATGCTTGAAAAAAACTGTAAAATTTCCACAGAAAATCATGGTGTGGGGTGCCATTTCTGTTCATAGCCCAAGTCGATTGATGATTGTTGAAGGCACCATGGACCAGCATAAGTATATAAATGTACTACAAACTCGTTTACTACCTCAAACAAGGGATTGGTTTGGCGATAGACCTTGGATTTTTCAACAGGACTCCGCCCCGTGTCATTCAGCGAAGTCAGTAAAGAGATGGTTCGCACAGAATGGCGTAGAGGTACTTCCATGGCCTGGAAATTCACCTGACATGAACCCTATTGAGAGTTTGTGGTCCGTGTTGAAAGATGAAATACACGATGTTCCAATTACGGCCAAAGTAAAGCTCATGGAACGTCTTATTCAGGTTTGGTTTCATTCCGAAAAAATCCGGAATTTGTGCAGAACTTTAATTACTGGCATGCCCAGTCGCGTTAAAGCACTTGCAGGTGCCAAAGGTGTCCAAACCAAGTACTAAAATATTTATATTGTCCTGATGTATTAAAATAAATTCAAAAAAATTGAAATAAATTAAATTTCATAACCTTTCTATTCAAAAAAAGCAAATTTTTAAAAAATCCATAATAAATATGCCAGTACTGTATATATATATATATATATATATATATATATATATATATATATATATATATATATATATATATATATATATATATATATATATATATAAAGAGAGAAGAGCATATAAATATATATATATATATATATATATATATGCAACGAGAGAGTAAAATCGTTATATCCATACACACATTACATAGTGTAAACATACTTTTTTATTTGAATTACTTTTATTATTTGCGTATTTTTATTATTTTTATTTTATTTTCTGTTATAAGGTCTCTCGTATTGAGAATCGCCACCGTAAAAGCACGTGGAAGACCGTGCTATTATTGTTTATTCTCTTTGACTTCGAAAATTTTATTCATTTTATTTGAATTATTTTATTCATTTTTATTTGAATTATTTTAATTATTTTTATTATTTTTAATTATTTTAATTATTTGCGTAACGTAATTATTTTTATTTTTATTTTTGGTATTAGGTTTCGTCCAGCGAACTAACACGTGGTTTTTTTACGACCAAAACTGGCCCGGCTCCCATCTACAAAGCGAGCGAGCGAGCGAGAGAGAGAGAGAGAGAGAGAGAGAGAGAGAGAGAGAGAGAGAGAGAGAGAGAGAGAGAGAGAGAGAGAGAGAGAGAGAGAGAGAGAGAGAGAGAGAGTATATATATATATATATATATATATATATATATATATATATATATATATATATATATATATATATATATTTATTTATATATATATTTATATATATTAACCTTGTTTGACCATGATATTTCGACATTGACCTTGCCGGATACCCTATACCCAGCCTACACCTAGCCTAAACCTGCACCTAACCTGACCTAACTTAACAAAACCTAACTTACCCTAACCTAACCTAACCTAACCTAAGCTATCCTAACCTAGCGTACACCTATACCTAGCCTACACCTATCCTACTCCTGCACCTAGCCTCCGCCCCGCCTTGAGCTCATCCAGGTAACTGATGCCTAGCCTTTGGTAGGTATCTGTGCTAACATGAGGTCATGTAGGAACCTGACCTGTATGGATCTATCCTAACTTATTTCCATCCGTGCACACACACACACACACACACACACACACACACACACACACACACACACACACTTATACTTATACACATACACACTTATACTTATATACACACACACACACACACACACATTCACTATGACACTTATACACACATTCACTATGACACTTATACACACATTCACTATGACACTTATACACACATTACATTTACATCTTGTACACAAAGCAAACACAACACACACACACACATATTGTCATCATCACTCCACTTCATTATCACACATTCACTATATGACTTACACTCACCCATGACACTTACACTTTACATTTATGCACTTTGAGTGACATATGGTGCAGCTCATTACTGACAACTCTTTGGTCTTCCATGGGTCAATTTACCCATCCTAATTTTAGGCACTTAAACATTTTTATTAAAAACATATACTTTACAGACCTTAAAGCAGTAAATCAGTAAATCAATAGAGGTGTTACCTAACACCTAGGGGGATTTAGTATGCTTTTTGTTTTACTGTTTACTGCTTTAACTCATGTTTTACTGTTTTAACTTATATATATTTTACTACTTTAACTCACATATTTATTAATATTAAGATACCTTAAAGCAGTAAATCAGTAAACAATAGAGGTGTTACCTAACAACTAGGGGATTAGTATGCTTTGTTTTACTGTTTTACTGTTTTAAACCTCATGTTTTACTGCTTTAACTCATGTTTTAATACAATCATATGTTTTAATACTGTTTTTTAAACTCACATCTGGCTGCAATGTCATATACCCCAAAGCAGTAAATCAGTAAATCAATAGAGGTGATACCTAACACCTAAGGGGGATTAGCATGCTTTGTTTTACTGCTTTACTGCTTTAACCTCATAGCTTTATTGCACTTTCTAAAGCATTGCTTAACTTCAGCATTGCTTTGTCTGTTGTTTGTCTCAGCTGAGAACTCATATATTTTATTGGTCATTGTTTTTTATTTTGTTTAACATTTTTATTTATTTTTATTATTGTTTTTATTTGCTTTGTTATTATTTTACATTTTTGGTTATTTTATTTTATTATACTTTATGTTATTATCATGCCTATTGTTGCTATTATTTAGTAAACACACACACACACACACACACGCACACAAACAGCACTACACTTCACAGGATATGCACACATTCAATTATGATTATCTTTACACATATTCACCATATATCTTAAGATATCAGGGAATAAGACATATAATATATAATATATATGACAATCAAATGGGAGGTCTACAGACACGCCACCCGTAACACACACACATTCACTAAGATACTTATACTGCGGACACTTTACATTTGTCCATTAGACACTACATTTTATCTTCACACCACACACAGATTTACTTTTATTAATTTCATTAATATACAGACATACTTCACACAGACGCGACACACACAGATTTATTATTACACAGACTATTTCAGCATTTCGCACACAGACTGCACATCACATCACACACACACATCGAAATATCAGCGAATATCAATACTCACGCACACTGCGCTCACACATAGCAACGTGTTGGTTTCTATTAAACATTCCATGTTTTACTGACGGTATTTAGTATTGTCATTCAAGAACGAATGAGCTGTGCTTTCAAAATTTATAATCAACATATTTGGAGTTGAAGAATTTATTAATTCAGCATGATGCATTATAATTCCTGAACGTAAATAACTTTTACGGTATTTTTAAGCAGTTTATTGAAAACATATGAGCTTAGCGTATTTCCAGCAATAAATCGCGTTCGCGTCATTTAAGGTCATATGCCGCTTCTACGATGACTTACTGCTTTTTACATCACCCAGCCATGTACAAGTGTGTCAACAAAATAAAAAGTCTTCTTTTTCTCATAACATGTATTTTACAAAACACCCTAAGCTTTATCGTGTCAATAACATCACCAGACTGACATCACTGATTGCCAACTAAAATATTTCAAAGTTTTTTAAATATCTCCGGTTTCTTTCAGCCATTATTATTATTGTCTATCACCATAATCATAATCTCCCACAGATATGAGTGCTGAAATACTTTAGGTCCAAATTCAGATGTTCTTGTGGACTTCAAAGTAGTTTTCCACCACACTCGATCTTTTCTGTGTGGTACCATGTTAGCCTAAATTTAGGCCCTAGATGTTTTTGTAGACTGGCTACCCTACTGTCAGGTCAGATAAGAATCACATTACATTATTTTTATAAATATATTACAGCTGATCGGAAAGTAAGGTAGTAAAGTGAATGTTTCTCTATTGTATAGTCTGGTTTTATAAAAGGGATTAAAAAGACTATCTTCTTTGAAATTAACGTTGTGGTGAACTAGTGGTGCTTGCGCGTGTTTTTATTACTTGTGACTCCAAACCGTTCTTGCATCATAAACATGTTGCGGCGCACAAGCTGCTGATTTGTATAGCAAAGCCGGTTTTTGCTCGTTATCATATTTATAATAAACAGCCTCGAAGATCGGCGGCCACACTCCATCTTGAGCTGATAATACCACCACCCACAAGGTGCCATCTCGCCCGTCATGCCTCAGCGATATGTTGGTTGGTTGTTAGCATATGTTGCTGTTGCTGTTATATATATAGGCATATATATAGTGGCTACATATATATATATATATATATATATATATATATATATATATATATATAATATATATATATATATATATATATATATATATATATATATATATATATATATATATATATATATATATATATATATATATATTATATATATATATATATATATATATATATATGTTTTTTAAAGACCGTGTAGAAATATATATTATATATAAATATATATATTATGCATATATATATATATATAATATATATTATATATATATATATCGGCGAGTACGCGGAAATATTGCGCCTGCGGGCGCACGCGGCGGGACGCACCAGCGGGTGCGGGGTTGGCTGCCTTTGCGGGTGGGGCTCATGCTGAGCCCTGGTGGTTAGCTTATGAACTAGTGGATTAATTATTATCTATTCTAGTGAAATTAATAATTATTCCTCAATGTAAGTATTTATTATAAATATGATATACACTTAGTAGTAAAAATAAAACACTTTTAATACAAATCAGATAACTTGTGCACCGCTTAACAGCTAAAATGACTATGATTTTAAAATGAGTTTGGGTCTAAAAGATAATAAAACACACACCTGCTCAAATACAAGTTTAAAGAACAACGTTAATTTTCAAAAGACGATAAAATAATTCTCGACCAATCACATACGAGGTCATATAGAGATAAGGATTACCCCGACCAATCACAAGTAAGGAAAACATTTCCTTCTTACCTGCTTAAAGGATCTTACCGATCCAGCATGTTTCAGTTTGAAATATATTTATAAAAATAATAATAACAATGATTCTTGTCTATACGGGAATTACCTTTTGACCTTGGATTAGGATTAAATTAGCCCGTCTATAAAAAGGCTTATCCTAAATTTAGGCCTAAATTTAGGCCTAACGTAGTTATTGCACCACATTTTACAGAAAAAGGTCAGTTTGAAATATATTTTGACCTGGAATTAGGCTTAATTCGCTCCGGGTTACAAAAAGGATTATCCTAAATTTAGACCTAAAGTAGTTATTTCAACACATTTTACAGAGATAGGTCAGTTTCAGTATCTGTAAGGGAAGTAAGTGTGGGTTGTTGTGTTTCTCTCGTGATGATTGTCACGTACATAGATAATAATAAAGAAAACCCGAATTATTTAAAAAACTTTGAAATATTTTTAGTTAACATCGAGTGAATAATATAAATGTAAGTGAATAATTGTTATTTTTAAATAAAAACTTAGAATGATTTTAATAAAATACATGTTATGTTAGCAGAGAAGAACTTATTTTGTTATTTTATACTTATTACATGGTTAAAGATGATGTAAAGCAGTAAGTCATAGCTTGATGTAGAGGGGTGCTAGGGGCTGGCCTTACTGATTACTGATTTATTGCTTTAAGGTACGTAAAATATATGTTTTTAATAAAATTTCATAAAATTTTAGTAAAAGTTATTTTAAAACTTGATAGTTATAAAATTTATAAACAAAAAGTATTTAATAATAAATTCTTTGCTCAAAGATAATGATTAATTTATTATAGAAGTTTTAAGAAACTTTGAAATAATTTTATTGAATGAGTATTAGAATGTATTGTGCTTAATTAAACATAAAATGTTTTAATAAATTATACGTTATATGTGTAAGTGAGTGCGTGGGTGTATGTGTGTGTGTGTGTGTGTGTGTAAATCTGTGTGAGTGTAGTATTGTGTGTGAGTGTAAGTAAATCTGTGTGCAAGTGTAAGTAAATCTGTGTGTGTAAGTAAATCTGTGTGTGAGTGTAAGTGTAAATGTAAGTGTCTATGGACAAATGTAAGTGTCATAGTGAATGTGTGTATAAGTATCATAGGGAATGTGTGTGTGACCGCATGTGTATAAGTGTAAATGTAAGTGTTGTAAGTGTCATAGTGCATGTGTGTATAAGTGTCATAGTGAATGTGTGTATATGTGTAAGTGTATGTGTGTGTTTGTGTGCGTGTGTGTGTGTGTGTGTGTGTGTGTGTGTGTGTGTGTGTGTGTGTGTGTGTGTGTGTGGTTCTAAATAATAATAACAATAGGCATGAAGTAAATAACACTAAAGTATAAAAAAAAAAAAATAATAAAAATAAAAAAAATAATAATAAAAATAAATAAAATAATAATAAAATAAATAAAAATAAAATATAAAATAAAACATAATGTTAATAAAATATATGAGTTAAAGCAGTAAAGCAGAAAGTTAAAACAGTAAAGCAGAAAGTTAAAGCAGTAAAGCAGAAAGTTAAAGCAGTAAAGCAGAAAGTTAAAGCAGTAAAACATGAGTTAAAGCAGTAAAGCAGTAAAACAAAAGCATACTAAGCCCTTGTTGCTAGGTAACATCTATTGATTTATTGATTTACTGCTTTAAGGTATGTATGTTAATGAATATGTGAGTTAAAGCAGTAAACATATGAGTTAAAGCAGTAAAACATGAGTTAAACAGTAAACATGAGTTAAACAGTAAAACAAAAAGAAAAGAACTTCTAGGTGTTAGGTAACACTCTATTGATTTACTGGATTTACTGCTTTAAGGTATGTAATGTTAATAAATATGTGAGTTAAAGCAGTAAACATATAGTTAAAACAGTAAAACATGAGTTACTGCAAAACAGTAAAACAGTATACTAATCCCTTAGGTGTTAGTTAACACCTCTATTGATTTTACTGATTTACTGCTTTAAGTTATAAGTATATGATTTTATTAAAAATGCTGAAGTATGAAAGAAAAATGAATGACTCATATTATATATGAGTGCATAAGTCTAAGTGTGTGACCGCGTATGTATAAGTGTAAATGTAAGTGGCATAGTGCATGTGTGTATAAGCGAATGCGTAAGTGTGGCAGTGTGTGTATGTGTGTGTGTGTTTGTGACCGCTTGTGTATAAGTGTAAATGTAAGTGTCTATGGGTAAATGTAAGTGTCATAGTGAATGTGTGTATAAGTGTCATAGTGAATGTGTGTATAAGTGTCATAGTGAATGTGTGTGTGTGTGTGTGTATATGTGTGTGTGTGTGTGTATAAGTATAAGTGTGTGTGTGTGTGTGTGCGTGTGTGTGTGTGTGTGTGTGTGTGTGTGTGTGTGTGCACGGATGGAAATAAGTTAGGATAGATCCATACAGGTCAGGTTCCTACATGACCTCATGTTAGCACAGATACCTACCAAAGGCTAGGCATCAGTTACCTGGATGAGCTCAAGGCGGGGTGGAGGCTAGGTGCAGGAGTAGGATAGGTGTAGGCTAGGTGTAGGTGTACGCTAGGTTAGGTTAGGTTAGGTTAGGTTAGGTTAGGTTAGGTTAGGTTAGGTTAGGTTAGGTTAGGTCAGGTTAGGTGCAGGTTTAGGCTAGGTGTAGGCTGGGTATAGGGTATCCGGCAAGGTCAATGTCGAAATATCATGGACAAAAAAAGAAAGATATATATATATATATATATATATATATATATATATATATATATATATATATATATATATATATATATATATATATATATATATATATATATATATATATATATATATATATATATATATTACTCCCTCTCTCTCTCTCTCTCTCTCTCCTCTCTCTCTCTCTCTCTCTCTTCTCTCTCTCTCGCTCGCTCGCTTTGTAGATGCGCATGCGCATGTTTGGATCGTAAAAAGCCACGTGTTAGTTCGCTGGACGAAACCTAATACCAAAAATAAAAATAAAAATAATGAAAATAATTAAATTAATTAAAAATAATTAAAATAATTAAAATAAAAATGAATAAAATAATTCAAATAAAATGAATAAAATTTTCGAAGTCAAAGAGAATAAACAATAATAGCACGGTCTTCCACGTGCTTTTACGGTGGCGATTCTCAATACGAGAGACCTTATAACAGAAAATAAAATAAAATAATAAAAATACGCAAATAATAAAAGTAATTCAAATAAAAATAAGTATGTTTATATGTATGTGTGTGTATGGATGATAGCGATTTTTTCTCTCAAGTTTGTATATATATATATATATATATATATAAATATGTATATATATATATAAGAAAAAGTAAATATAGATAAAGATCTCTCTCTCGTATATATATATATATATATATATATATAAATTGCATATATATAAAATGCAAAATCGAGATGCGCTTTTTCTAAACTTTTAATATGGAAATAGCTATTTCCAAAATTTTTGTATGCATAAAAATGATTTATATATAAGTAACATTTGTTTATATATTAAAGGGCATTCAGACGGAGCCCAATTAGTTAAGTCCTATACACTTCCTTAAGAGGCTACGGGTCGAGTTCCAGTTCTGTCAGTGACATGGAAAGTCACTTTTTTAAATTCCCACAATTCCTTTGTTCATTCTTGTGGGTGGGATGATTCGCATCAGAAGATAGAAGATGTTATGCGCATGCGCATGATGCATATACATGTATGCGCAAACGCATGGTACATATACATGACTAAGTAGTAGTATAAAATGACATGTGGCGACCATTCCTTAAAGAAGGCCCAATGGGTTCAGGATACCTGTGAAACCTTCCAGAAGAGTACAAG